>JAOXNR010054428.1:0-12574 GCA_028571225.1 Parsonsia alboflavescens | reverse complement strand
TTTATACTAAATGAGAAAGACAGAAATTACCGAGAATAAGATTTCAACTCCCAGGTTCTCCTCAATTGGAGTTTCCAGCAGAGCCATGACGACACATTTAAGAAACTGACGATTATACATTTAAGAAAATTAATTAAAATATTAGTTAGATTCCAGGGATGTTTTTGTCCGTCAGTTTGTAATTAATTAATTAATTTATAATAATTTTTCGCTTTTTTAATTGGTTTGCCATTTAAGCTGTTAGTGATCAATCGTAACAATTATATATATATATATATATGGATTTGTTAAGGTGGATTCCGGAACGCGCCTTAATACGGGCTCCAACCGTTACCGTAACGGAATTCTTGCTCCACTTAATTGGCTGCATGAGCACTGTAGCAAGAATTCCGTTACGGTAACGGTTGGAGCGCCCCTTATCAAAATTATATATATATATATTAATTTTTAGATAAAATCACAGTTGGAGATCAAAATCGAAGTATATTAAGTTGCAATTAATTGCACTCACGGTCCCCCTCAATTATGTGTTATATATGTATAGTTAAATATAATTAAGTCATCTCTTTCATAGGGTACTTACGGGAGTTCCGATTCCACCATATCCGTGCCACGAGACATGCATGCAAAGTTGGAATTTTCTACCTTAGTATTCTAAGGGTTTTTATTGGCTTCGAATCCACCTCAAACAAGCGACATACAATTGAAATGCTTACAAGAGATCATAATTAAAATAAAAAAATCTCACCAAAATGCACAAGGAAATGGGTCTTAGATTGGGATTACGTGTCAATTAATTATCAATTTGAGGTATCTCATTTGGCATAATAAAGACTATATATTAACAAATAAATTGAGGATGATATTTCTACTTGCAAGATACGTAATATTAACTTTGAATCTTTTAGTACATTTTTTCTTTTTGTGTGATACTCTAAAATATACACTATTAAAAAAAATTGACTAAATATGTAATGTGGCCACTCAACTTGTCTCTTTTTTTCATTGTAGCCATTAAAATTAAAAAATCATCAATTTCACCATTTGTCTATGCATGATTGAACATTTAAATTATTAAAGGCTGTCTAGTCAAAATTCAGCATTTGTAATTACTCTCTTATCAAAATAACACGTAGATATTCCACATTACAAAATTCTCTGAGTGAGAAAGCCTACATGTCATTTTTACAAGTCAATCAATGAAAATAGAGTTTTCCAACAAAATCGTCACTTTATGCTCCTCTACGGCAGGATGGTTCGGGCCACCTCGTTGGCCACCCCCTTCCCCTCCACCTCTCTCTCCCGGCCACCTCCGGCTTACTCCCCTCCTCTCTTTTCTCCAGTTAACCCACCCCCTTCTTTTCATCGAGATCTACAACCTCTCTTTCCATCCTGTCGCGCATCACCAGAGTTTTGCAGATCTGCTCTGCTATTGTCAAGCCCACCCTCCATCCGTGTCGTTTGATCTTCTGTCTTTTCACCTGGAAAGAAGTTTCATATGAATTCAACTGAGTGTTGAAACAAGTAAAGAAACAGGAAAAACCAATTCATTTTATCCAATGAATCAAAATACACATAAACAATAATAGAATACAAATTTCAGATGTTTTCATCCACAAAATTCATTGTTCCTAGCTGCCATGATGGTCTAAACTTATTATTATAAGACTAGTTCACAAGTAGATGACCAATATTAAATGAAATCTTCAGTAATATGCTTTTTGGTATTATTCTGCAAAATATGGACAAAAACATCAAAGTTAGTTTCTTAACGATTATGATTTTAAGTTTACAGCAACGAATCTTTAAGGTTTACATCCCTAGGATTAATTGAAACATCAACAACTAAATTGTTCTTTTAACACCACAAGCCAATATTGGATCAGAAATACCACTTTTGGAGCTCCCAAGTTTCTCGCATGTATCACAATTAGTGTTAGATAATTAACTTCAACATAATTCTTTTGTTTTTTCAGGCTCGATCAAATTCAGATATCATATGTTTGCTCTTCCAGATAAGCATTATTTACAGGACTATAAAGAACAATCATCAAAGACACAGACGGAAAGGTGGGGCTAAACTGCTGCGAAGCTCTGGTGATGGGTGGCGGGAGGGAAAGAGATTCTAGATCTCGATGGAAAGAAGAGGGGCGGGTTAACGGTAAAATGAAAAGCATATTAGAGTAGCTGGCGGTGGTCGGGAGAAAGAGGTGGAGGGGAAGGGGGTGGCCGGAGCTACCTTGTCGACACGGGGGGCAGAAAGCAACGATTTTGTTTGAAAACTCTATATTCGAATTTGAGTTTTATTATAATAAATAAATAAATATATATTTATTTATATTTTTTTTTACACTCACCCCTCCTCGAATCCTGCCTATATCCCTCCCCTCGGAGATCAACAATGGCACGCCACCCATCCTCGACGTGTTTCAAACTCGAGATTTTTAGATCCCAAGTGTTACTACTGACCACTAAATTAATAAGACTTGATAAAAAAAACTTTAACAATTAATGACTTGTAAAAATGATATGTAGGCTTACTCTCCTGAATAATTTTGTGACGTGGAACATCTACATGTCATTCTGATTGGAGATTACTTGCAAAAGCGGGTGAATTTTTTGACCAGACAAGCTTATAATGGCTTAAATATTCAATCCTACAAAGATAAATAGTGAAATTAACGAGTTTTTAATTTCAATGGCTAAAGTGAAAAAAGAGACAAATTTAGTGATCATGTTAGATGTATAATTTTTTAAAAAAATTATACACATCTTTTAATTATTTATATAAATATATTTTATAAATTAAATTCTAAAAAGATAAACTAAACATTATCAACACCACCCCTTTCTCAGTGGTCTAGGACATAACAAGTGATATTAATTTAAGTATGGTTATGGTTAGCAAGCACCAATCAAAGGGTGTTATAATTTAGAACGGTGGGTTTGAATACTCATCTTTAACTTGGAGATCTATTCTGCTTAACGAAGGCGCTAGGAGTGTGACAGGTGGTGAGATACAATTAAGGCTTTAAGCACTTTTAAATTTTAATGTCTGGTCCCTTCATTCGTTATCGTTATGGTTTTCTCATTCTTTTATTTTATGAGCACTTTGACTTGGGGTTTATATCAGGACTAACCAACTCCACCTCTGCCTTCCCCCAGGTCACCACACTCACAATATTCCAAAATTAAAGAAGGAAAAGGCAAAGGAAGAATATATAGATATTATAAATATATAGATATTATATTATATTACAGATTGCTACGAAACACTCATTATGAAATTTTCTCTAACGTCCAACTATTAAGAAAATAAATAAATTCTTCTATAATTTTTTTATAAACTAAACGTTAAAGGTATTTGATTATATATATATATATATATATATATAAGAAAAAATAATATAATTGATCGTTAACTTTGATCATTAGAGACTTAATTCGAGAACTTTATAAGGTGTATTTCGTAGCATTTTCGTGTGTGTGTTTATATATATATATAAGAGAGAGAGAGAGAAAGATGCTACTATGTGCGATTTTGCACACAGCAACCATGTGTGATTGTTTTTTTTTTTTTTTTTGAAAATGCTACGGTCAAAACGAGATCATTTGGGTTGCAAAAAAAAAATTTCGGGAATCAAAGCAAAGCAATTTTCATCGGAGAGTACCATCTTCACTGAATATGTGAGTGATTTGCAAAAGCAAATTACCCCCTCATAATTCAACTGTCCCAAAATCAAAATCAACCAAGAAACAAGAAAATTTAAAAAATTAAATCAACACCCAAAATCAAAATCAACCAATATTTGGACAGGATATCAGATCTGAGTTCAAAGTGTCGTAGTTGGATGATGAGTCGTTGTTGGAGAAAAGGAACTGGATGGTTTGGAGAAGAAGTATGGGAAGTAAGAGAAGACCAACTGGGCTCAGAAGTTCAACTATGAACTCTGTTATGGCTTTGCCTTGCTCGCTGACGAGGGTTAGAACTATTAGAACCACCATCATCACCACTTCTACAAGGACATCGTGAGGAGGACCTAGGCGGCATGGTTCCTCGCATTGATCTATCTTCTCTTGGGTTTTTCTTTATGGCTTCGCCTTGTTCGCCGACGAGGGTTGAAACTTGTAAAACTGCCGCCGCCACCACTGCTATGAGGACGCCGTGAGGAGGACTCCGACGGTGTTGATTTTCTCACCGATCTGTTTTCTCTTGGATTTTTCTTTTTCTCTTTCCACCTTTTATCTTGTCACTATTTGTCTCTCTTTTCTTTCTTTCTTTCCGCCTACCATCGAATTTTTTTTTTTCATTTTTCACCCAAAACGACATCGTTTCAATCGTAGCATTTTGGAAAAAAAAACAGTCGCACACAACAACATTTATATATGTATATATATATATATTTATTTATTTATATATATATACACTTCATTGTTTGTGTGACTCGTCACTGTCTAATAACTTTCCTCCTTCGTTTCTTCCCAGCTAATTGTTGAAATATCCCACATTGGGCAAGTTGCAATATATATAGACTTAGACAATCATTCCCCTTTAAACTAGATTTTGGCATTGAATTAAAGCCAAACCCATATTTTAACATGGTATAAGAGTAAGCCCTTCGTTTCTTCATGTTAAATTTCACGCTCTAAGTGTCCAGTTTTGGGCGTGAGGGGATGTGTTGAAATATCTCACATCGTGTATTTGTAAGAACAAATTGCAATATATATAAACTTGAATAATCCTCCCCCTTAATTTAGCTTTTGGAGTTGTGTTAAATCCAAATCCATATTTTAATACTAATTAAACCAACCACCTTTCAATTTCACGTGGTCCAGAAGAAAAAAAATTTAAAAAATCTGACATTAATTGACTATCATTTTGCTTGATATCCAAATCCCACGTCAAAATTTGGCGTGTTAGGGATTGTGTGGAACCAGGGACGGAAGCGTCATCGAAGACCGAATGAATTGATCATTGATTAAACCATGCATGGTCCCCGGCCCTCTCGTTAATCCAACTTTGGATTATTTCTAAACATCAAGATCATCCGATAATGAAATTAATTACAAAAATAATTTACTCCGTCTCTAATTATAAGTATTTTATAGTAGTATTTTAATAATATTAAGGTTTTTATTAAAAAAAAATAATAATATATCCCTACAAAAACAAACATTAAAAATTGAAGGGAGGAAAATGTTTTATGGGGAGAGAAGGAGAGGATGGTAATATTGAAAAAATTAAATAAGTAAAGTACTCCCTCCTTCCCTATTAGTCATTAATGGCAACAATTCTGCCAAAATTAATTTAAGATTATCTTCGTATTTATAATTCTAATCAAACTAACAATAATGACTAGGGAAGAGAAAGAAAGAGCTGGGGGTAATCTAGTAAAAATGAATAAGATATCTAATAAACTAACAACATTGACCTATAATCAATAACAAGGAAAGTAAGTTTGAGTGACTTATAATTAGGGATCAAGGTAATGGATAATTACTCCTTCCTTCACTATTTATAAGTTATTTTGATTAATTTTTTTTATCAAGTCATTGTTAGTAGTTTATTAGGTATGTTCTGATTTTTTTCTATATTATCCTTGTCTCTTTCTTTTCCATGATTAAAGTTGTTAATTTGATTAAAATTATACATAAAAGTATTTTAGAAAAAATATATATATTATCTTGACAAAATGATAATTAATGGCTTATAAAAAGTGACGAGAGAGTATTAATTAATGACTCTTCAGTTATCATAATTAGTCATTCAATGTCTCACTCTAGGAGGTCGATAAAGATTACGTAATTCAGTAATCCGTAATTTTAACACTACTCTGTCAATCATTCTCGTTGAAACCTTCAAATACTCTGATTCCTGACTAGGATTTCCAATGTTGTAACTTCATACTAATTAGACCTGTCAATTGTGGTATAAAATAAATACAGTATTTGATTTGATTTATAAGATAGTGAAAGAACGGGAAAAAAAATTGTCGGTCCCCTCAAATAATGAAACTCTTTTTATTTTTAATTAATACCTAATCCCAGATTATGAAATTATTAATCTAATTCAAAGATTTAGACTAAATTCTCTGGAAATCTCGGCAGCATATCAGAGTTGATTCGTATCCTTGAAATAATAGAACTGAGATCAAGACAATGAACTTTAGCATTTGAAAATGCTGTAATGAAGAAGGGTCAAATCATAATTTGTCCCAAAGGAAAATGAAAGCACATTGAATGAAATTGAAGAATGTTGATAGGATTTGAATTCGTGATCTATAATCTTTAGTCTTGTAATACAGAATATGATTCGTCCTTAATTATAATAATAGATACTTAAATTTTTTTATTAAAATAAAATTTGATTTTTTTAATGTTTATTCAACCACTTCTGCACGTAGTGGCAAGAGTGGAACTTTCAAGATGACGCATGAAGATTTTTTTGCCACTCAACAATTTCGAATTATGTGGGTTTAGAGGATGAAAACTTTATTTAATTATCAGATTTATAAATTCGTTAATGACAAGGCAATTAATTAATGACCATCTTGATTTCAGTTGGGCCTCCTCTTGTACAACCAGAATTTTTTTATATATTTTTTTTCTTGAATTTCAAAAATTTGACGATGCTTAAGTAAATAAGGATTTAAGTGTCAATTTGGCCATTAAATTTATATCCTTTTTTTCAATTTAAAAACTAAATTTCTAATTGAGTTAATTTAACCATTTTACTTTATTAGAATGGTCAATTCGACCACTGAACTTTCAATTGAGTCAATTCAACCATTTTATTTTGTGGAAATGATCAATTTGACCACTGAACTTCTAATTTAACCTAAAATGTTTTTTGAAATTATTTTTATTAATTTCACTAAAAAGTGAAATTATGTTCACAATATTACTATGACTATATTCCATCTCTATCTCATTTTAAATTTTGTTATAATCTTTTTCTAAAAAAAAAAAATGTTTGATTTAACTTATTTTCTACTTAAAAATGTTATTTTTTAAATAAAATTTTAATTAATTTAAAAGTAAAATATTTTGTTCAACCTTAAAGAAATAAGAACATTATATTTTGAATGAAATAAATGTATAGTATTTTTTTATTCAAAATCAAAGTTGTACATTTGAAATTTACATTAAAAAAATTTCAAAAAACATTTTAACTTAAATTAGAAGATCGGTGGTCAAATTGATCATTTCTGTAAAGTAAAATAGTTAAATTAAATTAATTCAAAATTCAGTAGTCAAATTCCAACAAAGTAAATGGTTAAAATTGATTCAATTATAAATTTAATGGTTAAATTGAAAAAATAAATTATAAATTTAATGGCCAATTTGATAATTAAGCCAATAAATAATTATTGAGTAGACATGGAAAATTTTCTTTTTGTATCAGTCATCGATCTAATCGACAAAGTAATTCCAGGCCCAGTATGTGAATAGAATATGGGCCCAATATAATTGATTCCATTTCGACCTGTAATTTCAGTGATAGGCCAGGTCGGGCTTGGAACTTTTTCTTCTTTGTTCTTGTTTTGATTCAGCCCATAATTGAAGACTGTGCTCATCAAAGATCACTTATGTAGTCCAACTTTCTACAAATGGAGATCACTCATATTAAATCTAAGGTGCCGGTGTGACACGGGACGGGGATGGATTCCCTAATTCTTTTTCCACAGTTTTAAGTTCAAAATTTATTTCAAAATATTAGCAGAACGTTGATGAACATTTATTATATGTTGAGAAGGCAAAGAAGATGGAGATATATAAACTATGGTTATTCAACTTTCACTTTGTAACTTAATAATAAATAGTAAGTAACTAAGGATATTGTGGAACAGTTCGAAATTATAACCTGTACAATGTAAGTTGTAAACTCGACTCAATCTTTCTACAAATTCTACTCTTGATGAGTTGCAACTCTTAGAGAAATAGAAGTGCACGAGAGCTGACTCGAACACTTCTTAAAAAAAAAACAAAAAACTAAATAATGATGGAAATCAAGGATCAATCAAATCATCAATGGAATCTTCAAGGAAGACATTCATTGGGGAGTTAAGCGAAGAGAAGATTCATAGGAGAAGATTTTCTTATAAAGACCTTCATTTGAAATTTGGGAACCTATGGAAGCCTTCAAGTCAAGACACTGCTATGAATGATCCAAATGGTGGCTTGAAAATTGATTAAAAAGACTTGTATTTCAAACACAAGGATGGAAGAGAAGAACACTTGATCTTGAAGCAATGAAGAAGAGATCTACACTCAAGTTGAGACACCAAAGAAGTTCTTCTATGTTTGCATCATTGAAGGGTCATTTGAGGAGTTTGAAGGCTTGAAAATGTGAATAAAAGACCGTAGTTCAATTCCACAAAGAGTTCAATTTGAAGGCAAGACAAAGCATGGAACAAAAACTGAAAGAAGGAGCAAGGGAGGCTGGACACGGAGGTATTTGCTGCCGGATATAGTCCTGATCTTTGTAAGACATACACCAACACTTCTATAAACAACTTTTACAATGAGTGAACTTTCTTTCTTAGATCAAACTTGATCTTTGAGTAGGTTTCTTCAAGAACTTTTCTCGGGTTCTTGAAATACTTCAAAAGGACTTTTCAATTAATTGGCTTAGGTATTGAAATTGTCTACCAAATCAATTAAATTGGTTGATTGTTAGCATTAACAGGACGTCAATCAAATTTCTAAACTTGAACAACTTGATAAATCTTGATCTTCTAAATCAATATTGGATGGATCAAGAGTTTGGCCAAGATAACGAAAAACTTCAATTTGTGATCACATCAAATGCTCCTTCATCGCCACTAAATATAAATCATTTTAACTAACGTTCATCGCCATTAATTATAAATCATTGTTATTACTCAATTAGATATTTTAAAAAAAAAAATTCTATATTAACCCACTAATGATATACTAATAAAATGCTGCTCATATTTTTGGAAGGGTGAGTAGATGATATTTTAGGGAGAAAAAAAGGTTACCTTAATTTTTACAAAATGATGACTGATGATTTATATTTAGTAAACAACCGTACGTGAAATAAAAGGTATTAAATTCAAGACACGACGATAATAAATACGAATCACTAATCTTGTGGTGGTGAGGAATAGGAGAGGAGTGGGTAAATATAAAAAATTTAAAATGAAAAAAATAAATAAATAAACCTCCCTTCATGACTTGGAAGTAGAGGCTTGGGGCATGACAGATTGGCATTGTCACATATAAAGGCAGAAAGGTGGCCAAGTATTAAACACCGCAAAAATCTTCAATAAGACGGGTCTTTCTATGTCTCCCTTCCCGCAAGAATTCAATAAACTCCATGTGATTAAATGCCTTGAATTTCAGAGTGTTCTCTTCTTCATCGACTAATTCTTCAGGTACCTTCACCATCCCACCCATGAACGAGAACAACCCCACCGTGTATCTTTCCTCCTTCCCTCTCATCGTAACTCGATGTACCGGAGCATATATTCGGCCATTACTCCATGCCTAAAAATTAATCATATTAAAAAAAAAAAAAAAGACTAGTTAAATATCCATCACAGTTCTTAATATAAAACATATATACTATATATTATTAAGTCAAAATTAACCATTTAATACATATGTCTAATTAAATAAATATATTAAATACCTGAAATGGCTCCCCTACAATTTCATGGCATTTCTCGATACTAATCACGTTGCGGGATTAGAAATAGAAACTAAAGATGGTCGATGGATCACTTATGAGCCATCATCACCTTCAGCTAAGGATTGCCAAAGCCAGAATATGAATCTTGTCTTCGATTCATTTCGGAGGCAAAATAAGTATTTCACAATTTTGTTGCCTTTCTTCTTCTCTTCCTTCTTCTTGTGGTTGTCAATAATTTTGGTGAGCTTATGAAGAATATATTTGAAGCGAATAACATAATTAAAGTGGTCTATCTAGATTTCAGTAGAGAAGAGGATAGATTCAATCAGTAAAACAGCTCTGACGCAGACTGACCTTTCGAAGCAGAGGCTAAGGCTGCTATCCAAGCTCTGCAGTGGGCGGGACATGCAAATGGTTGTTTTTGAATCTTGGCTTTAAATGGATCTGATCAACATTTATATTGAATGGCCAAGTAGATCTTTGATTGCTTACATCCCATTCTAATTGGCTAATCCAATACACAATTAGAACCTGCAATGTTGGTGCCCTTAGTCTTGCTGAATGGGCAAATCTAAGTACCTCTTTTGGTTACCAGCACCACCCTTCCCTGTTGCCCCTGTCTGTATACCCTGACCATGGTAGTACTCAAGCCACCACATGTAACTCACGTGTTATTTTACCTAATGGATGATTCTCTATTTACCAAAAAGAAAACATAAAAGAGTATATTTAAAATTCTATTTCTTTTTTTGAAAAGAAAAAAAAAAAAAATTCAACTCAAGACACTAGAAAATAGAAAATAGGGATATTAAAATCTGAATAGATGAAGTACAAATTGAAAGATGTGCACTAATTTATCAAAAAAACATTAACCTACGAAAGAAATCTTGATTTTATTTCAAAATTTAATATATGAGTTCGACTCCAATAAAAAAAAAAATAGTGGAATTATTGAGTTGAAAGAAAAAGTAGAAAGGGCAAAAAAAAAACAGAAAAGAAATCGGATAAGAAAGAAAAAAAAAGAATGCATTTTATAAAGAGGGTGGGGCACACCATCTATCACTGTCGGCCATAAATTATCACGGAGCACCGGTGCCTTAATTTGCACCGATGCCACCTTATTCACAATACGTGGCAATTTTGACATCCCGCTTTGATGGGGAGAAGTGTCCGTCGAAAACTTCGCTTTTCCAACTGGCAAAAGTCACTGGCCATTGGACATGTTCAAATAAATTTGAAATGAATAACAATAGAGTGGTCTATGTAACTTTGTGTAGAGAAAAGGAGAAATTCAATTAAGTGTAATCATTATGAAGACTTCATGATCTTTTAATTATAAGTAAAACATTTTTACCAAGTCTTGCTTTATTTCGACATTAGAATCATTCAAAATGGTAATTTGGGGCAAATAACTTTATCCTCAGAAGCTTTGGATCTATAATTATATATTATACTAATAAAATATTAATTAAAAAATTTACACAATCTTTAATTATTATTTATATATAATTTTTTTATTTTACGAGTTTGAAATTGAATATCTCATTTTTCATTTTGAATCATTCGAAATTGAATGTCTCATTACCGGTTAATAAAAATTATATTAAAATAAATTAAATTAAAGTTTTTTATTAAAATACCAGTAAATCAAAATGAATAGAGTAGTTCTAATTTTAGTGGAAATTTCCAAAAATACCCAAAATTAAATCGGATATTTCAAAAATATCCAATTTCTCAAATCATTTCAATAATGTCCAATTGGATAATTTATTTTCACTGGGTACCCAAATTGTTACGGATCTAAGTTTGTAAAGGTTAACCAATGGAAAAGATACTAATGCCCCCGTGGAAGTCGAACGGTACATTTCCTTTCTTCTATGCTCTGAGGTGCAGCCCGTCCCTCAAACAAACAAAAAACACAAAATTTAAAAAAATCATTGGTCGTTACCGTTGTCAGAGTCGAAGAATAAAGTAATAAGGTAGTAAGTCATCTTATTCAACTCCACCGTTGCATCGTTTAATTTCTTTGTGTTATGTTGAGTTTTTGGTTGCAAAATGGTTAATAAACAGTTGAGGAGTAGGTTTAGAATGAGTTTGGATTAAAATTTCTGGATTGAATTGGTAGAATTTCGAGATAATCCCATCGAAAGTCGGAAGGATCTACTGAAAGGTCAAAGGAATACTCGAGAAAGTTCAAAAATTATAAATAAATCAAACAAATTTTTTATTAAACTACCGGTAAATCAAAATGAATGGAGTAGTTCTAATTTCATTTTACCCGAGAAATTGGGTTCTTGTGCAGAGACTGCAATCGATATTTCTAACGACCCAATAGAGGAGATTTCGAAGAGAGTTAAGAAACAATTACTATTTTCTTAATGGGCCTTTTTTCGTTTCATATTCGGGTAGAAAGGCATGAGTGCTGGAGATCAGGGAGCAGGAATTTTTTGTCTCTGTGGGCCAAAAATATCTTAGAAACAGGGCCAAATCCATTTTTATGAACGGGCTTTACATGTGATGGACTCTTGCTCTCTTCTCTTGAGGAAATGGCTTCGGGCCCGTTCTACTAATAATTATTAAATTAGTAGATTTGCTAATTTATTATTTTACAGTTAGAATAATTTATTTTTATACACATTTATGATTCAAATTGCTTCAATCATCAAAGGAATATTTTTCCAAATTTATTTAAGTAATTGGTGTGAAATGATAGTTAATAACTTTCAAATGGATTTAACGAATTTCAGATATGCCTATATGATTTGTTTTGACGATTCAATCTAAATTCAGATAGGTTTATATGATTTGTTTTGACGATTCAACCTAAATCACATGAGTCTTCAATTAATTTCCAAATATATCCAAATTGGTTGACTCAATTTCAATTTTACCCACTTTCTATAAACATTTCATTTC
>JAOXNR010054427.1:0-12579 GCA_028571225.1 Parsonsia alboflavescens | reverse complement strand
CTTCTTCAGTGTTTTTAACACAATCCAAATCTAAATAAATTCCAAAGGGATTAATCGGTTCATTTTTAATATCTCCTTGAGGTGTTTTGTTCATTGTTGCCTGAACTCCTGCATAACCTCTTGTAGACTTATCAAAACTGGTCCTTCTAATAGTAGGTTGACCACCACTGGTATTGTGTATATCATTTATGTTTGGGTTCCATTCGGTTTTCTTCTCATAATTGGGTTTGATGTTTTTAAAATTATCCTCTTGAAGTGTTAAATCTCCAATTTGAGTAATTAAATTATCTACTTCGTAATTTTCATTTTCTGAATCAGAGGTTACCATTTTAAATTATTTCCACCATATCCTTCTGGTATTTTCATTTTTTCTATATGTCTTTTAATCTGATTTTTATCTCCTATTTTAATTTCTCCAGACTTTTTATCAGTGAGTATTTTATTAATATCTTGTAATTCTTTTAATATCTTTTCCCCAAAATAAATTATCCGTCCTTAATTTAATTCTTTTCTATTATTATTATTATTATTATTATCTTTTAATTAGTTACATATTATGTTTATCATTATTTTAATACTAAATTGTATTATAACTTTTTAATTAAATATAATGAATTTTCTATATATATATATATATATATATATATATAATAGTTATTTTTTTATATTAATTTTGATTCACAATTCTTAACATGGTAGATTTGGATTAAGATTTGAGGATTTATAGTATTTCGATTCAATTTCTTTTTAAGTTGGAATTTTGCTTGTTTAAGTTTTGGTTATTCTTGAGATTAGAGATTTGAGATAAGTGGTTCCTATCCTTTATTGAATTTTATAGAACTCTTTACTCTATACTTTTCTGATAGATATTTTCGTAATATTAAGTATGATAATGTTTTTTAATATATTATTTATTTGTTTTCATGGTGTGATGTATGAATGTATGATATGTATAAATGTATGTATGGTTCTAATAATAGTATATACACCCGAGAGGGTTAGTTCTTGAATATACTTACCTACCGATGAGTAAACAGGTCATGCAAGCAAGCTTTTATGACCTGCCTATCTGGAAAAAAGTGCGACTAGATATCTAGTATTAGTTCTTGCATTGAAGAGTTTGAGCCTGTAAATGCACATAACTCATGGAAGCATGTATTTATGAAAGTTTCAATGTATTTATGCAAGCTTATGAAAAGTATTTTCTTGGTCTGATTATTTTGTAAGTAAGAATTATGCATGCGATTGAGTGAATGCATGTTTTAAAGTTTTATATAAATATAAATCTTTTTCAACTGAGATCTGAATGGAATTTCTTATTGAGCCTGTGTATGCTCACACCACCTTTTTCTCCTTTTCTTTGCTTTTGGAGGTGATTTGCTGTGTTTTGATTGGATTAGGGATGTAATTCAAGAATTGTTATTGAGTTGAAAATTTATGTAAATAGAATTCCTTTTAGTTTTGAAGACTTTTGCAAATTGTAACTTTTATTTTGAGGATTATCATATTGAATTAAGATGGTGGGATCTTGAGTTGAAGTTTGTCATTATCTTGGCCCAACTCTTAATCCATAAAAAATTGACACAAATTCCCAAGACTCATTAAGTTGTTCACCGGTAGAAATTAGATTGACTTTTTGTTAATGCTAACAATCAAACAACCTAAATGATTTGGTAGACAATTTTAATACCTAAGCCAAGTGATTGAAAAGTCCTTTTGAAGTATCTCAAGAACCCCAGAAAAGTTCTTGAAGAACTCACTCAAAGATCAAGTTTGATCTAAGAAAGAAAAGTCACTCATTGTAATTGTTGTTTGTACAAAAGTTGTCTATCAATTAAAAGTTGGAGACCATCTATAGTCCTGAAGGAAAGAAGCCTGAATAATAGTTAAAGGACCTTGTTAACCCTTTAAAATAACAGAAAAGAACAAGTCAGTAAAAAACAAGTCAAATAGTCCAAAATGGGTCAAGAAATTAGGGACCAAAATAGGAAAAATGAAAGTTAAGGGACCAAAGTGGCTGTCTAGCACCAAACAGAGGGCCGGATAGACTAATGGACAGCCCCAGTTTCTCTCCAAAACATGGCTGCTTAGGGGCATCGGACATGCCATTGTGCCTTGTTTGCTTGCTTCTTGAATGGCTTCAAGTTGGTCACTTCTTGGACTTGTTTTAGGCATGTATGGACATGTATTCAAGCCTTCTAATCCCTCATATAACTCTTCATTCTTGAATATATTACAAAGTTCTTCAATTTGCCTATCATCCTCAAGCATAAGTTCTTCAATCTTGGCATCAACATCAAGATGTTCTTCTTTGTTTTGCATCAATGCCAACATTGCTACTTTCATCTTCAACGTATCATGCTTATACTTGAAGTATTGATCTCTGTACAAGAACATCTACTCATTGTCAATATCTTCTTCAATAAAAGACATAAGTTCTTCATGTGTTTGAACATTCTCCAACAAGTCTTTCTGCAATCTTGATCTTCCATACTTGTATTGGAAATACAAGTTCTTGAATATAATCTTCTTCCTTTCATTAGCATCTTCATCATTTATATAGACTTCATCTTTAATATGGTTGACCTTGAATTGCAAACCTACATATTTGAAGCCAAATAGTTTGGTTCTTCTAAGTTCTTCATATGAGATCTTCCATGAATTCTCCTAGGTCATGTAAGCTCCTTGATATCCATCATAAGAGATGCTTTTTATTTCTTTGATGTATAGTTAAGAATCATGTAGACTTGAGTTTTGGATTCATCTAATGCGTGACGTGTTGGGTCACGAGATGTGACAATCTCTTTGGTTGTTCTTCATCAACAAATGACATAACGTCAAATATGGCTTGAAAATCCACTTAAGCTTCTTTTTCTTGCACAAATAGCATCAATGCTTTAATCATCTTTTGATAGTGATCCAACTCCTAAGATACCAAATGGACCAATCACAAGATCAAGGGCTGCTAAGTTGAGGTAAGCATTGATACCTTTGTGCAAAGAAGAGAAGAGTCGGTTGATTTTCAATCTATCTTTGAGTTACTATCATTTGTTGATGATGAACACCCAAGGATGGACTTCAATTGTTTGATGATTCAAGAACTTGAAGAAGGAGTTTGAAGTGTTCAAAAAGATCCTAAAGTCCCTTGGGAAGCTTTGGATGGAAGCTCAAAAGAAGAAGATGAAACAAGAAGTAGAGCAAAGGTGTTCGATGAAGGAAAGTGCCCAACCGGTGCCTGGAGCCAGCGTCGGCCATTCAGAGGAGTCACACCAATTAGTGCTACGAGGAAAATATGCCAGTTGAATCAACCTGCAAAAAACTACTAGGACTTACCCGCTTGGCAACCGGCGTCGATCGCCTGGCCAATTTGGTCCCTGAAGTTTTCTAAATGCAATCTTGACTAATTTTCTCATTTTGACTTATTTTTAGTTGACTTTTCTAATTAGAATTAAGGGTTAAGAAGGTAATTTGACCAATGTCAGACTCAAATTAGGGCTTCTTGTTAGTTGGACTACAAATAGTATTGTATTTGTATTTGAAAGAAAACTTTTCATCACAAACAACTTTAATTAATTTGAGAGAATTTTTTTGGATCAAACTCTACTTTTCTTGACTATTCTTCTAAAAACTCTTCCAGGGTATTAACTCTTGAGTTTCAATGCTTGGCTAGTTTAATTGAATTGAATTAAACTAATTCAAACCATTAGATCATATTGGAAGACAACTAGTCAGTGGTAATAGCTTGAATCTATTGTCGAGTCTTGGAATTTGCATCTCTATTTGATTGTTCATGAGTTGAGCCAAGATAATGAGAAACTTTAACTTGTGATCACATCATCTTTGAAGCCTAAGCCTCGTGATCGGTCCGGTTGGAATGGTCCATCCCTTCTAGGATCAAGCTTTGATTTCCTAAGTTGGGAAGTCTTTCTTTTCTAAAATGCACCTATATCCAATCACCAACATCAAGCTCCATCTCCTTCCTACCCTTGTTTAGTTGCTTGGCATAACGTTGGTTTTGCATTTATATGTTTTCTCTAGCCTAGGCATGCATTTGCTTCACCATGTTTGCCTTCCTTTTGCCATCTAAATTATGAACTTCATTTAAGGGTACAAAATTCAAATCTAGAGGTGTTAAAGGATTAAAGCCATAAACCAATTCAAAAGAGAGAAATGAGTAGAAGAATGCACACACCTATTATAAGCAAATTCAAAAAATGGTAAATATTCTTCCCAAGATTTCAAATTCTTTCTTATTATGTGAAGGATACCAAAGATCAATGATATCATTAATGGAATCATCAGAAGTCATTTATGGAGGAGTTCAATGAAGAAAAGATTCCTGGAAGAAAATATGATTGGAAGGGATGTCCTAGAGTGATCTTTTTAATGAGGACTTGTTAGAAGACATGTATCATGCATTGATACCCAAGTTAAAGGACTTATATTTCAAAAACAAGAATGCCATTCCAAAGATGAACCATGACACTTCAAAGATGACAAAAGAGAATGGAAGAGTTTGAAGTGGTCTTTGGAAGTGTTTTGATGGAAGTTTGGATATTCTTGTACAAGGATTTGTCCTTCAAGTTTATGCTTGAAGATATGAGTCAAAGAGGCTTAAAAACACATCAAGAAGCATCTAAAATCAAGTGGAAGAAGCCAAGAAGTAAAATATCAAGGAAGAGAAAGAAACAAGCTTGAATTAAGATTGAAACAAAGCTGATTTTCAGCCAAAAAAATTGTCCCCCCAAGCATTTTCTCATGCACCAGTTGAGACTTAATTGAGCAGCCTGTTTCAATCATTGGGCTGCCAGTTTGAAACCATGAAATTCACACCGGTTGAACATAAAGTGAGTAGCATGCTTCAGCTGCCTGTTTGGTAGAAATGCACAGTTTAAACATTAGATTGAGCAACTTGCTTTTGAGAGGATTTGAGCAGCTTGCTTTTTGAGAGGATTTGCCCCCAAAGAGCAGCTTGCATTACTTTGTCCAATTCCAAGTTTTGTCATCCGAATTCCATGTTTGCCCCATTGATCAGTGATGAAGACTATTGAGAGCAGCTTGCTTAATGCATTGATAGCATCAAGTGGCTATCAATTTGGACCATTCTTCCAGAGATGTGCCGGTCACCCGACGAATCACCCGGTGCTAGTGAAACCAATCAACACGGCAGCCGACAACAAATGCGATGAAATGCGTGGACAGCTTGACCTCCCATTATTTTCTTTAGTCATTTAAATTGTTCTAAGAGGATTATTTAGTATCTAACCAATTTTAAGACTCATTTTAGGGCTTCTTAGAAGATGACTATAGATAGTCTCTTATTTGTAATTTTTGGGGAAAAAAAACAACTTTCCTACAAACATGAAAGCATTTTGAGTGAATGAATTTTAAAGATCAAACTTGATCTTTTTGGTGTATTCTTGTTAACTCTTCTTAGGGTTCTTAGGTGACTACACTCAGGGCAATCAATTACTTTGAGTTAAGATATTGATTAGTATACCAAATCAAGAGATTGGTTGTTGTTGATTTCCAACAAAGGTCATTCTAATTAGCCTTGAATCTTATGATGAGTCCAACTATTTCAATTGATGGATTTTGAAGAATATGAACACTAAAATCTTCATATATTCAAGATCATATCATTATGGATCTCAATAAAGTACCTAAAGTTCTATTCACAACCTCCATTTGTCCATCCGTTTGGGTGGGTGACAATTGGTGAAAAAAAACGATTTGGTTCCCAATTTTTCCCGAAGAACCTTCCAAAAATAACTATGATCCCTTCATTAACAATGGTTTTAGGTACTTCATGTGTTCTCCCACTTCTTTAAAAAACAAATTAGCAACATTTGGAGCATCATCAACTTTGGAGTAAGCAATAAAGTGTTTCATCTTAGAAAATATATCAACAAAGCACAAGAATGAAATCCTTAACGCTCCTACAATTAGTTAAACCAAGCACAAAATCCATAGAAACATCTTCCCAAAGTGCATCAGGAATAGGCAATGATATATACAGATCACGTGGTTTAATGGTAGATTTAGCTTTTCTACAAACAATGCAATTATCACACACTTTAACAACATTCTTTTCCTGTGAGACCAATAGAAATGTTCTTTAAAGGTATCTAATGTCTTGGAAATGCCCTATAAGGCCACCCCCACGACTTTCAATAATAAGCAATTTTCGCAAAGAACACTTAGGCATACACAACTTATCTTCTCTAAATAGAAATCCATCATGCAAATAGTACTACTCATAAGCTCCCTTTATTCAAGTAACAAATATCTCCTTAAAGTCATCATCATCACTATATAAGTTATTTATAAATTGAAAACCAAGTAACTTTGCATCAAGAGTAGTAAGTAAGGTATACCTTCTTGAGAGCGCATTTGCTACTACATTTTCTTTACCTTGTTTGTATTTGATAATGTAGGAAAACATCACAATGAACCCTACCCACTTGGCATGTCTCTTACTTAACTTTGTTTGTCCTTTCAAATGCTTGAGTGACTCATGATCAGCATGGATGACAAACTCCTGAGGCCAAACATAGTGTTGCCAATGCTCCTAAGACCTAACCAAAGCAAACAATTCTTTGTTATAGATGGAATAGTTCAAAGAAGCACCATTAAGATTTTCACTAAAGTAAGCAATAGGGTTTCTTTCTTGCATAAGGACAGCACCGATCCCAACCTTGGATGCATCACATTCAATCTCAAAAACTTTTGAAAATTCAGATAGGGATGAGATAAGGGCACATGCAAGTTTAGACTTAGGCATTTATGAAGCATTTTCTTGTCACTTTGCCACCTAAACTTAGCCTTTGTTTTGATGACTTCCATGAGGGGGGTGCTATAGTGCTAAAATTAGTTTCAAAGCTCCGATAGAATGAAGATAACTTATAGAAGCTCCTTACCTCACTTACACTTTACAAGTTGTCCAAATCATTGATTGCCTTTACCTTTACTTCATCCACAATGTATCCAAGAAATGTAACCCTAGGTAAACAAAATGAACATTTCTTCAAGTTAGCATATAGTTTTTCACTCCTAAGGATATCAAAGACGATTCTCATGATGCTCATCAATGCTTCTACTATAAACCAAAATGTCATCAATGTAAACAACCACAAATCTGCCTATGTACTCTCTAAGTACACGTTTCATTAATCGAATAAAAGTGCTAGATGAATTAGTGAGTCGAAAAGGAATGGCAGTCTACTCATATAAACCATGTTTAGTTTTGAAAGCTCTTTTCCATTCATCTCCCTCTTTCATACAAATTCGATGATTCTCACTTTTCAAATCAATTTTAGAAAACATAGGCTACCACTTAACTCATCAAGCATATCTTCTAATCTAGGGATAGGAAAGCGATCCTTTACTTTGACTTTGTTGATTCATCTACAATTAACACACATTCTCCAACTTCCATCCATCTTTTGCACTAGAAGAACAAGTAAGGCACACAAGCTCATACATTCTCTAACACAACCCTTTAAGAGTAGCTCTTCAACTTATCTTTGTAACTCCTTAGTTTCCTCCGGATTAGTTCTATAGGGGGCTTTGTTTAGTAAAGGGGCGCTTGGTATGAGATCAATTTGGTGCTCATTCCCTCTCAATGGTGGTAACTATTGAAGAAGCTCTTCTAGAAACAAATGCTCATATTCTTTGAAAAGAGAACAAACAACACTAGGAAGAGATGAGTCAATATCAATATCAAGAGGATTAGAATGTAGAGAATGTTTACAACATAATTAAGACCATTGGTCTTAAGCTCAAGCATGCACTCTTCAACTCTTTTTCTTTTATGTAAAAACTTATTTTCTTGTCAATCTTGTTTTCCTCTTTTCTTCTTTTCTTCTTTTCTTCTTTTCTCCTTTTCTTTTCATTTTCTTTTGCATTCTCTCTTGTTTTTCTCTTATTTTCTTTCTACTCTTTTTCTTCATAGAACACTTTCATCTTCTCAGGAATTTTCTTTTGGTCTATGTATGCTTCATGAGGCTTTAATGGGTTGAAGTGAATCTTCTTTTCCTTCAAACTCCAAAGTGTTCTTGTTCTTGTGACCATCATATGCTACCTTGCTAACATATTGCAATGGTCTTCCAAGTAACAAATGTGTAGCTTGCATAGGCACCACAACACTATACTTGACCATAGAGAATGAGAGTCTCACTTGCTTGCCCACCTTGACTTCACCACTATTATTCAACCATTTTAACTTGTATGGTTTTGTATGATCAATGCAAGGTAGGTTCATTTTCTCTATCAAATATTCACTTTCCACATTAACACAACTTCCACTATCAACAATGACACTACAAACATCTCCCTCTATCAGGCATCTAGAATGGAACAAGTTTTCTCTTTGCAAGTTCCCATCTTCTTTAGTTTGAGAACTAAGTACTCTCCTAATCAAAAGTTCATTTGCTCAAAGTCACCTTCAGGGGCTCCCCTTTTTTATGTGATTCCTCTTGATTTAGGATGAAGGTTTAGGGCTCATTCACACAAGAAAAAAAAAAAAAAAGTTCAATCAAGGAAGATAGGACTAATGAAAGGTTTATGGGGGATTAGATTGACTTTTGTAACAAATCTATAACAACCAGCCTCTTATTTGTAAAGATTATTCAATACCTCACCCAAGTAATTGGAAGCCCTAGGTGTAATGGACTAAGAACCCTAAGAAGAACTCCTAAGAACACTAATAAAACCATCAAGTTTGGTCTTGAAATTCAATTTATTTCAGTAGAATAGTTGTTTGTCATAAGTTGTTGTTGGAAATTACAAATAAGAGACTATTTATAGTTCTAACAACTAGAAGCTCTAATATTTGATTAAAGACCTTGCCTCTAAAAGAGGCTAAAAAATAAAGAAAAGTCAATAAAATCAAGTGGAATCATAAAAAACAAGTCAAGATGGCATTTGGAAACAAAGTGGAACACTAGAAATAGGGGGGAACTGGCACCGGTGAGAACCCGTTTCTCTTCCCTTCTGCAGGTGTGACTTTGGTCCTTCTTCATAGGCTGACTGGGGCCACTGATCAGCATAGGTGACTCGCACCAGTTGGGCCAATTCTTGGCCACTTTGGTCCTTCATTGCTTCTCTCTTTCATGCCTTTTTTGTGGCTTCTTCTACGTGATTCCAATTGACCTTGAGGCCTTGTTCTTCTCTTGAAACTCCTTCTCCAAGTCCTTGGATCATCATCAAGTTGAAGTCCTTCATTGATTGACCTCCAACAAACTTTATGTCATTAAAAATGACTTCAAGGTCAAGTTGTTCTCCCTTGTGTTGCATGAACATCACTAGTGATCTCTTCATCTTGGCTGCCCTAACTCTTGTAATAGGACCTGTTGGCATTGTAGGGGCTTGATCTCTATCACTTTTAGTGATCATCAATTGTTCCTACCAAGTTAAAGCATAATCTAAAAACTGCACAATGGCTTGCTTTACTTTCTTTGCCTCCGGGTAGTCATAGCAATCAAACATAGGTTTTTATTCTCCCAAGTAAGATAAGCTTAAGGATCATGTCCTCCATTTAATGGTGGTATCGTTAACTTGATTGATCCGAATCTAAAAACTCTTCTTCTTGGCTCCATAGGGTCTTTTTCCTCTTGACCCCAATAGTCTTCTTCATTAGCAACTTCATCCAATTGTTCTTGGAGTACTCTTCCTCTAGGTTGAGCTCTTGCCACTTGTCCTCCTCTTTCTCTAACTCTGATGTGAATTCTTGAATTATGGCTAGGATTTCAGCATCCATCCATCTAAACCCAATGTTACTCATAATCTGAAATTTTGCCCAAGACTTCAACAAGAGATTCCAGCTAATGAGTAATGACCATGATTGTCTTCCAATATGATCTATTATTTTAGATTTCTTCAACCCAAATCAATTACACTAAAGTTTTACTAAGAACTCTAGAAAAGCATTAGTGAACTCTCGGTCAAGGAACCATTTGAATCCAAAAGTGTTTGTCAAGTTAATTATTCTAATGCAATACCAATAATGGACTATTTATAGGCTCAGCCACAAACATGATTATTAACTTAATTAGGCCTCTTAAGCTAGCTTAGAACATAAGGATAGCAGCTAAAAATAAGTGGAAAAGTCCAACTAAAGTCAAGATAACGAAGGCTGTAAAATAGAGGATCAAAACAGAAAGTTTCTGGCAGATTTCACCAATCTGTTCAGCCCGTGCAGCCTCACTTCCAAAGCTTCAAATGGCTTGATTCCTTGCTTAATAACTCCCCCCTGATGTCTTCTAACATTCACATGTTGAGCTCTTTCCTTGGTTCAGCCTCTGTTGACGTTTGTGCTTCAAGTAATGTTGTAAAGTCTAGCAAAATCTCAACACATTTGCTGAAAGTTTTAGCCTTGTTCATTCAATTTCCAACTTTGCAATGTCTTCTAATCCCCTATATAAGTCGTCATTCTTGAAAACATTACAAGGTTCTTCAAATGGCCAATCATCTTCAAGCATAACTTCTTTAATCTTGTCATGAACTTCAAGTTGTTTCAGGTTGTTCTTCATGGTCTAGCTTCAATACCAACCTTGCTACTTCTCGCAGCAAGACTCATCTTTCGCCGCCGCACTTACCAATCGTCCATTCACCAGGGATTCTCTTGAATCTGCATATACGACCTCCTCCTCATTCTGCACGTCCTCGTCAAAACTCGACTCCAACAACTCCTCGTTGAGAGTCACGAACTGCCTATTTGGGTAGTCTGCGACAAAGTGCCCAAAACACCACTTGGTCGTCGCCCTTGTGGCCGCATCTTTGATGGTTCAACCTTGCGGACTGTCCTTGGTCACCGTCTTGCCCTTTTCACTCTTATTCACAGCCGCCGCCCTGAAGATGATGATTGCCCACTAGGTTTGTTCTAGAATACACTCGGAACCCTAGAGCCCAAACTGCTGCCCTTCCGCCAAAGCTGCCCCTCAACCTTAAAGGCCAATCTGCAAACATCCTCATATGTCCAAAATTGCTGTAGTTGAACCACATCAGCAATCTCGAATTTCAGCCTGATATAAATCAAGTCATCGTCTGCTTGTCTCCTTCGGCGACGTCGCACCTCATGCGTAGCCGATCAAACTCCATGATGCATTGCTCCACTGATAACTCTTGCTATCGAATGGAATGATAATCAATAAACACCTCTTACCGATAATGTACCGGCAGGAACTTTTTCCGCAGCAGTTTCATCATCTTTTCCCAAGTCGAAATTTTCGACTTTCCCTCTCTACCGCATTGCTTCTTAAAGTGCTCCCACCAAATCGAAGCATGTTCGGCAATTTAATCACCACGATCTTAACCTTCTGTTCTTCTATCAAATCTCAAAGATCGAAAATCCTCTCCACCGTATGTAACAAATCTAAAAATTCAACAGGATGTGCCATACCTTCAAAATCGGGAATCTCGATCTTCATGCCGAAATTCTGGAAAAAAGATGGTTGTCAGCCACGTCGTTCCAAGTCATTTTTGTCATCCTCAGTTCAACGCCGTAAACGGATTATCATCTTCCTCCTCATCGTCGGATTCAATCTTCGATTCCACACCTTCCTCGGACTGAACATCCAACCGCACCTCCGCCAATTGTTGCTCCACGTCCTGGATTCGCCTTCTTTATTCCGCATTTTCGTTCTCAACTTCCAGTAGGTCTCGTTGACGAGGCTGTTCGTCTTCCTCAGGAACGTCTCCATGTCTCCTTCCAGCACGACGCCATCCACGACCACCACGAATCTGCTTAGCCATTGATTTCAGCAACCGGAGGCTTTAATACTAACTAATGCAAGAATAAAGTCGAAAAGAATGGCTAAACAGAAGAAAAGTTGGAAAAAACTTCAAAAAGACACAAGTTTTCGAAAAATCGACCAAAGTCGAAAGCAATGAGAAATGAAATATTTAAAACCAGAAACGAAATATTTAAAGCCAAAAAGGGAATCAAAAGGGAATTGCAAAAGTACCCCTAGAAAACAGTAAATTATGAAACTACCACTTAAAAACTGAAAAATTATGACAATATCACTAAAAATAGAAAAATGCCCAAAACTCCATCAAGACGACTCTCGATGGCCGTAAGGCGGCTTGCAACCATGTGTAGCTGTTACTTTTGATTGTTAGGCAGTTCCGGGTCACTTGGTCAAATTTGAGCCTGATCCGAGCTCAAACCAATCACCTCGAAAATCGTGCCCGACATCATCCTCCCTGGTTAGGAAAAGATTCGCCCTCGAATCTGACTCGTCCTTGCTACCGAATGGATTTTCAACAAATGTTCAACATTTAAAATCTGAAAGTGTATGTCTAAATAGGCTGCATAATTTCTCCATTTTCTTCACTAAATTAGCTTGAAAAAAAGAAGTGTTCTTTGAACATTTTTTTTTTTAATGATTAATAATGGAATATATTTCTCGAAATATAGTAATCCCATTTTTCCTTTTTCAGACTTGCATAAAAGCAGGTTATTGGTGTGAATAAAGTTCAAAACTTGAATACAAAGCTCAAAAATGTAAATACAAAGCTCAAAACTTGAATCACCAAAGAGGTTAATGAAATTTTCTAATTTCCTCAATTTTTAAA
>JAOXNR010054426.1:0-12582 GCA_028571225.1 Parsonsia alboflavescens | reverse complement strand
TATGTAACACCCACTATTGAGCCTAGGTTTTGCGTACTATCACCTTACTCAATAGCATCTACCATCCTTAGGTATCTTTTTCTATTACCATTGAATCACAAGAATACTCACTAGAAGAATATTAAGTAGAATAACAATTGTACTACAGAGGTCTCGGGTTCAGTGATCCAACTCAGAACAACGCACAAGGAGGCGATTAACCCATCTCATAAATGAGATGGCATAGAGATCCTATTTTATGAGTCTGTCTTAACTAACTAACTCTAAGTAACTAACATACAAGGCTATTGATCTCCATAATGTGATCTCACCCATAGAATATCAAAGCACAGGGAACTAGCTTCGCCAGACCACCAACCCATACTCATGTCATGGGGACTTGTCCACACAGTAGCAACAGTGATATTTGTTCTCTCTTCTTTGATAGTACCTTTAGAGAACAATCACTGAATGATCCTGTTCTACACATACAAAACGTGCTAACACATAGTCCGGGAGCACTACCAAATGACTAAAAGTAAGTCAGTCACCCACTTAAAGGAGACTAATGTGTTATGACCTTTGTTCAATGGAACGCCCAATTCTATTAATCAGCTAAGAACTAATTCCTTATGATTTAAACTTCTAGTGATCCGTACCTTACTATGCTGAACGTCCCAACATACAGATCACCTATTTAAATCAATTTGGACCTGATTGCATGTTATGCTAATATTTAAAAAATTACTTATTAAGATTATAGTCTTTTACACTTTTTCTCAGAAAATGATAGTCTTTTTGGGCATAAATCCTAACAGAAGGGAGACCTATAGCGTATTTTGGTGAAAAGCTAAGTGGAGCTAAGCTAAACTATTCGATTTATGATATCGAGTTCTATGCTCTTGTTCTGGCACTTCAGCATTGGCAGCACTACCTGATTCAACGGGAGTTTGTGCTTTATTCAGATCATCAAGCCTCGAAGTTTCTTCAAGGCCAGCACAAGCTTCATGACTGGCATGCCAAGTGGGTTGCTATGCTATAGGAATTTACTTTCACTCTCAAGCATAAATCGGGTGTGATGAATGAAGTTGTTGATTCTTTGAGTAGACGTCATTCCTTGCTGAATATGATGAAAATTGTGACTCTAGGGTTCAAAAGCTTGCGAGAGGACTTGTGGATTGATGCTGATTTTAGGGATGTGGTGCGAGATATGGAGCAGCAACATAGGAGTGATTTCGTACTTGATGATGGATATCTTTTCCGAGGAAATTGTTTGTGTATACCTGATACATTGTTGCGCCTTTTGATTGTTCAGGAGTTACATGCACAAGATCATTTTGGCAAATATAAGACTACGGGGTTGATTAAGGAGCGGTTTTATTGGCCTAGCATCGACAAAAGTGCCGAGAATTTTGTAAAGAGATGTCGAATTTGTCAAGTCTCAAAAGGGGGCAGCCGTAACCAAGGGATATATACTTCTTTGCCTACACCGGATGAACCTTTGACAGTTGTGTCCATGGATTTTATATTAGGTTTGCCTAGGACATAGCGTGGATCTAATAGCATATTGGTTGTGGTTGATTGTTTCCATAAAATGGCAGTGTTTATTGCTTGTATTTTGGGGAGGTTGTCAGAAGGTTTGGTCTTCCTCATACGATTTTGTCTGACAGGGACACTAGGTTCATGAGCTATTTTTGGCCTGAACTTTGGAAGAAATTGGAGATGACACTAAATTTTACTAGTCCTTATCATCCTCAGACGGATGGTCGAATCGAAGTGGTAAATCGAACGTTAGGTAATATGCTCCGGGCATGGGTCAAGTCTTTCGGCACTTGGGATTCTCTTCTTCCCGAGATTGAGTTTGAGTACAATTGTTCTGTTAATTGGTCTACTCAGTAATCACATTCCAGATTGTTTTCGATAGGAATCCATGGAGTCCTCTAGATCTCGCCATTCCGAAGGTAGGTACCACTTCTGAGACGGTTGAAGATCAGTTGCTTGATTTGCAATCTGTTCATGCCTCGGTGAAGTCCAACTTGGAGCGTGCCAATGCTAGTTATAAAGCCTACACAGATTAGACTCAACTGGATGTGCAATTTGAGGTTGGTGATTTCGTATGGGTGACGTTAATTGAGGAACCACATTTCCAGTGGACACGTATCATAAGCTTAAAGATCGGAAGGTTGGACTTTGCCAGATCTTGGAGAAATTGGGAGCAAATGCTTATCGACTAGAGCTGTTGGATGATCTTAGCCTTTCCAATGTTTTTAATGTGCAACATTTGTCCCGATTTCATGGTGACAATCCAAGTTTGAGGACAAACTCTACGGAAGAGGGGGAGCCTGAGGCGGAGCTAGTTTGAGAAGCTGGTGCATCTCCAGATATTTCAGTTCAGCAGGTTCAACAACATTCCTCAACCACTCTACAAGGATCCGAGCTGGTGAACAAAGTGAAGAAAGGGGCGTGATTGTAATTCTCGCTTGTTTTGCTGTGAGCCGGATTAGTAGTTTTCTTTCTTTATTTTTATTTCTTTTATTTATTGGTGGTGAATTTTGTAATTTGCTTTCTGTCATAGTCCTAGGTTTAATTCTTTTCGGCTGAACAATTTTTTACATCAATTAAGGATTCTCGAAGTACTCCCAGGAATTGTCATGTTTGTCTTCTTTGTTGTCTTCTACTTGTGATAACTTTCGAGTGAAGTTTGCTTGTAGGAGAAGCATAGATTTGTTTCAGCTCATTGCTGAAATAAAATTTTCCTTCGACTTTGCTCCTTAGCTGAATTGCCCAAAGAGCTCTATCAACCCTAAACCCTAACACCAGCCACCAATATTAAACTCAGCCTTTTCATACTTCCGATTGCTTTAGCATCGGAGCTCTTTCTTGGGGAACAGCCCCCCCTCCCCCCCCGGTGACCATTTCTCTCTTTTTCTCAAGCTATTGACTGCGGAGTTCCATCAAGTTCTATGGGGTGACCCAGAGTCCATTTCTAACCCCATCACTTCTGGTGCCTTCTGTGGGAAGCCTGAAACAAAAGTCTCAGCCCTTTTATTTCCCTTACAAACAAATAAAAACAATCCTGATGACTTAGTATCAGCCTTCACATGCTCAATCGTCATGCTGTGGCAAGCCGCCTACCAAATAAAATCACTTCGGCGTAGGCCACTATCAATAATAATCCACCGCCTAGAGCACAGTAGGATCACTAGGAGCTTGCACTGTCTATCCCCTCCCAGAGGATCCCAGCTAACCCTCTACCTGTGCAAGACAGGCCACAACAGGGACACCCTAGTCCCATGACCCTCATAGAAAATTCCAGGCTGCCTAGGCCACAAAGATCTAGAAGAACCCAGATATCCATGCAGCTGACCCCCTGGAAAGAGTGTTGGCAGCCCTGGAGGGGGTCTCCTATAGAAGAGATTATGTGTCCACTGGACGTACTTCGGAGCCCTCCGAGTTGGTTTCAACCATCAGAGGCAAGGACTAACCCCCCACGCAACAATGTAGGTCGAGAAGCAGGTCAAGCAGAAGAGAGGTCACAAAGAGAAAAAACTTAACCTGTAACTGACCTCAGAGAAACCTTCAATCGTGAAAATTGATATGTCTTGTGTAGCCAATGGTTGGACACAGACCCTGAAGAACAAGCGAGCTCACTACGAACTGTGCCTGGAGCAAGGATGCCACCTCAAGCTATTACAGAAGGTCGGTGAGAGCACCCGAAGCTATTATAGTGGTTTCAACGATGAAGCAGTATAGATTGAGTAGAAAAATGATTCCATCTACATCACTACCTTTAAGCAAGGATTATAGGGGGGTATGTAGCCCTGAGATTGGCCAAGGAGCCAGTGAAAACAATCAAGGAGCTTCAAACTCTCCTAGCAAAATTAATTAAGGTTAAGGAAACAGTGGTCCAAAAGAAGATCCTTGGCGCAAAAAGAAACAACAGAGGACATCCAAGGAGCCCTAAAAAATCAAAACGGGATAGGAAAGACCTTCACTCCAAAGGAAGGACCTCAGAAAAGAGGATAAAAACCACTCCTAACCTCTCGTCCACTCCACTTAAGACATCAAACAAAAATCATGGTGGCTATGGAGAAAAGAGGCCTCTAGAAGCCGCCCAGGCCTCTCAAGAGTCCTATGGCCAAAAGAGATCCCGCAAAACTCTGCCAGTACCATAATTATCATGGCCATGTCATGGAGGATTGTTTCGACGTCAAACGTGAGATTGAAAGGCTGATAAAGGAAGGCCACCTACAAGAATTTTTGGCCAAGAATGTGGGACTTGCAAATCCACCACCAGCAACCCCGCACAACCGGGGAGGAACCTCGAGAGGGAGAATTTTTGGCCAAGAATGTGGGACTTGCAAATCAATAGGAGGTCTAAGGAACCTCGAGAGGGAGATTTAGAACCCCTCATAGTATAACTCCAGGTTGATGACTTCCTGGTAAGCAAAATACTAGTGGACACTGGAAGTGCTATCAATGTCTTGTACCAAAAAGCATTCGACCAGATGGGGATCGACAAGAGCTCGCTAATGAAGGCAGACACAGCTCTAACCTGCTTCAAAGGTAGAACAACTTATGCCGATGGAAACCTAAGAGTCCCAACCACAGTCCGGGTGGACGACAAAGAAGTCACCAAGGTAATAGACTAGATGGTTGTAGATGCCCGTGGAACTTACAATGCCATCCTTGGCTGAAGGGGGGTCACGGACCTAAGAGCAAAAATCTCCTTGCTCAATTACAACATGAGAATCCAGGTTGGGGATAGTTGGATTATCCTTGAATGAGATAGACAAATTGCGACCAAGTGTTACCTGGCTAAGGGTAACGATGACAGCTCGCCAAAGCTCAAGTAAGAGAAATGCATTGACATCCCAAAAGAAGATGATCACTTCAGAATCCGAGCAGCAGGAAGGGGAGAAAAAGTCTTCCTCAACCCCAAATTCAATAAGAAATTGATCAAGATTTTTGAGCTCTTACCTCTAAAAATCAAAGGGAAACTAGTAGACTCCCTTGAAGAAAACTTAAAGGTCTTCGCCAAGCAGCCCAGCAACCTCAAAGGGGTTAACTGAGCAATCACTGAATGTAGGGTTGGGCTAAAGCCAGAAGTCAAACCAGTGAAACAGAAAAATGGAACCTTCGCCCCCAAGCTCAACGAGGTCATAGCTCGAGAGGTCCAAGCTCTTCTCGATGCTGGAATTCTAAAAGAAGTGGTATACCATGAATGGCTAGCCAACTCGGTTGTAGTCCCGAAGATTTAAAGGACAAGGAGAATGTGCATGGACTTCACCATGCTCAACAAGTTTTATCAGAAAGACTCCTACCCCCTTCCTAGCATAAACTAGATGGTGGACTCAACAGCTAGGTACCAATGGCTATGTTTCATAGATGCTTACAAGGGATACCACAAAATCCCAAATGGCCATTGAGGACATGGAGAAAATCTCCTTCATCACAAAGGTTGGGACCTATTGCTAGGCTAAGATGCCCTTTGGTCTGAAAAAAGCAGGAGCTGAATTCCAGTGAGCAATGTACAAAGTTTTCAAGAAACAGCTCAAGCGGAACATCGAGGTCTACGTGGATGACATAGTGATCAAATACAAAACCTTAGAAGATTTTATTGAAGATATCAATGAAACTTTTCAGACCCAGAAAGCTACTCACATGAAGCTTAATCCGGAGAAATGCACCTTCGGAGTTTCAGTAGGAAATTCCTTGGTTTCATGATCTCAGATAGAGGTATTGATGCCAACCCAGACAAGATCAAAGCTCTGCTATATATGGAACCTCCCAAAAACCTCAAGGAGGTACAATGCTTGGCAGGAAAAACTGTTGCACTCGAGCGCTTCCTTAGCAAAATGGCAGACAAATGGGAGAAATTCTATGACGCCATAAGGAAACCGAAGTACTTCTTGTGGACCGAAGACTGCCAGACTGCATTTGTGAGACTAAAGGACTTCCTAGGAAAGCCCCCTCAACTTGTCTCTCCGAGGTTGGGTGAGGAAATTTGCATGTGCCTAATCGCAACTGAGAAGGCAGTCAGCTCCGTCCTATTAGTAGAAAGGTCAGGTTAGCAGAGACCTATCTACTACATTAATGTTTAATTTGAGGTCCAAATATTCGATATTCGGACCTTGAGAAATTCTTGTAGCTCATCATTACTATCTCAAGGAAATTAAAGTTAGATTTTGAAGCTTACCCGATAACAGTCTTAACCAACCTACCACTGAAGCAAGCTCTGGCAAAGCCTGAACTATCAGGTAGAACGATGAAGTGGTCCATCGAGCTCTCAGGTTATCAAATCAACTTTGAGTCAAGGAAGGCCATCAAAGCTCAAGCTCTCATAGACTTCATAGAAGAGTGTATCAGAGCTCCACTGGAGGTCGCCATCCCTTGTGAAGATGATATCTGGACCATGTATTCGGTTCGTTCCCTAGAGAAAGAGAATTTAGGTGCAGGAATTGTGCTAATCAGCCCTAAGGGAGTGAGAAGCCCTCTGTGAAGTATAACTTCCCAACCTCGAATAACAAATCCGAGTATGAAGCTCTCTTAGCAGGTCTAAGACTTATAAGAACTCTCAAAGTGCAGAAACTGCATGTTAAAACAGAGTCACAAGTCATAACCAGCCAAGTTGCTAGGGAATACGAAGCGAGGGAAGACAACGTGATCAAATAACTCAGAATAGTGAGGGATATAGCATTTATGCTTGACTGCTTCCTACTCGAGTAAATTTCCAGAGAGAAAAATTCAGAAGCAAACTCACTAACCAAAGTATACAGAGAGGTAGTTGGAACGAATGTCGAGCTACTTGTGGAACAGTTGCACTCTCCCAGCATAGCTCAAGAGGACAGTCTGGTTATTGAGGATCAAGCAGTCTGGAGATTTCAATCTACAAATTCCTCAAACAAGGAGACCTCCAACAAGATCCAAAAAAAGCTCGTCAAGTGCATAGATAGGCACCTTGCTACGTCCTTATAGGAGATGACAAGGTATACAAAAGGCCATACACTTGGCCTATGCTTAAATGCTTAAGCAAGGGGGCAGGACAATATGTCATTGAAGAGGTATACAGTGGAATATGTGGATCACACATAGGAGCTAAATCTGCTGCCAAGAAAATCCTAAGGATAGGATATTATTGGCCCTCAATGGTTTCAGATGTTGAGGAGGTAATATAAAAGTGCACGTGCTGCCAATTGCATTGAAACAAATCACACCTGCCACCCACTAAGTACCAATTGATCAACACATCAGTGCCTTTCGACATATAGGGCATTGATATCCTGGAACGATTCCCAAAATTAGTGAGGGGTGTAAAGTTCCTCATAGTTATCATGGAGTATTTCTCTAGATGGGTTGAAGCAGAACCAATGGCAGTAATCTCATCATCAAAAGTCCAGTCATTCGTATGGAGGAACATTGTTTGTAGATTTGGCATTCCTCGAGCTATCATATTCGACAATGGGAGATAATTCATTGGCAACCCACTCAAGACCTTCTACGAAAATCTCAACATTGAACAGAGGCTGACCTTTGTAGCTCATCCCCAAGCTGATAGCTTAGCTGAGGTCACAAACAGGACCGTTCTAGAAGAACTCAAGAAGAGACTCACCGAGCTAGGGAAAGAAAGTCGAAAGACTGACTGGGCAGACGAAATCCCAAGTATACCATGGGTATACAAAACCACACCAAGAAAGGCTACTAGAGAAACGCCATTTAGCTTGTGCTTTGGAGCAAAGGCAGTATTGGCAGTTGAGGTTCAGATGACATCTTTAAGATTGACCGAATACAATTCAGTCTTAAACGAGGGGGTGAGAAGGGCAGAACTCGACCTAATTGAAGAGGTCAGGAACAAAGCAATGGAAGTAGATAGATCTTTCAAAAGGTCGGTAACAAATTTTTTCAACAAAAGAATGAAAGAAAGACATTTCACAGTTGGAGAAATGGCCCGCAAAATATCAGAAGTCAGCAAAAAAGGGCAACTAACCAAGCTACAAGAAAGTTTGGAAGGACCTTACATAATCCAAGAGGAGCACAAGGGGGGGAGCTACAAGCTCGCTGATCTTGAAGAAAGGCAACTCCTAAGACCTTGGAATGCTTGCCATCAAATGAAGTTGTACCCCTAAGGTCCATCTAAGACATTGCAGACCTCTCTGGATCATCAGTTGAGCTTGGAAAAATCGGTCAAATGGACCTCCCCAAGCACGACAGCGACCTCAACAATTTAGATTCTACATAGCACAATTCTAAAGCTAAGATTTTAAGGCTTATGTGGATATTATGCCGATGTTGGTTGCTTTAGTTCTGAAACAGTTCAAGTGCATTACGCAATTATTGAAAGACTTTGGATGTAAAGGCAGATCATTAAAGGAAATGGAATTGTCATAGGAAAAATAGAAAGCCACAAATAGGCCTCTGTGATTATTCAGTACTAGTGGTGCAAAAATCATAAAGAATTGAATATTCAAGATTGTATTCTATTACAAAAATCATAAGATTGAAGAACAAAGGTATGATTGAGATCCAAAATTCCATGTTTCTTTATTAGAACCTCAAACTAAAATTTCATCTCTGAGATCCATAATTCCATGCTTCTTTATCACAACCTTGAACTAAAATTCCAAAGCAAATAAACAATAACCTGATTTGCTTGAGATCAGCAAATCATAAAGTAAAAACATAAAGGATGAGTGTTGCCGGTGGCTACAGCAATGGAAACCTTATCAATAGTAGAGAGAGGAACCTGTCATTTACTTCCTCCTTTAGTGTCGACAACCTGAAAGTATTCAAATACAGCATTAGAATTACAAAACATTGAAGAACCCTGGGGATTAATTCAAGGAGCACAAGAATTCACATCCGATGGGAGAAACGGGCACGACCCGGACAAGTCAACCCAAATGGGCTGAAGGCTCTAACCCTCAATACTTGAAAGTTAGACTTAAGAAGTCAACGAGGAAAGGTGGGCAGTGATTTGCTACCACTGACCTCCCAGGTCACTAACCTCCTAAATGAGCTCAAGAGAGGTCTTACCGGACCATGACCTTCAACCCGATAAAGCTCCAATCTGTCTCATACATCTACTATGCCACGACCAACTATGAGCGACTCCTGACATCCCCTATGAGCCTATGACCACTCAGCCAACCTCCTAGAAGAAAGAGTCAAGACCTTCCACTTCCACGGCTAGATCTCGAGATTGGTGTAAAGGTCAGTTACCGAGCTCGTAGCTCCCAACAAAGACGTGAATGGCAAGAAATTAAAAATCGAGGGAAACTGCACAATTCTAAGAGCAATTGATGTGATATTATATGATCTCACAATTATCCTAATTAACTACTGTCACGTAATAGAAGAGCCCTAATCAAAGAGGTAACTTACTTCATCTTAATATATAATCAGATCATAATTTAGTCTATGGACAAGGATAGTGTTTTCGGAGTTAATTACACAAGATTACTCTCTCAGAATACTGACTTAAACATTCAAGCTCTTCCCCGAGTGATAGCCTACTCCAGTGACTTACTTGCTTTCTTCTTAGGTTGTGACCGTTGACGTCATCACGGTTTTGGGGTGACCTAGAGGCTACTCTTGAGCTCCATCACTTCTGGCACTGTCCCATATCTGGCGCCGTCTGTGGACAAAACATTCCAAAAAGCTTAGATCTCTTCCCTATACCAAAAAATAAATAAGTATGATGACTAAATCACAATAGACACGCATTCAGCAACCGTGCCCATGCAGACCACCCTGCAGAATGCAATTGCGCACTAGAGAAACAGTTCCGAAAGGCTCGCCCCCAATGGAGGACACTAACAATAATCCAGGGCTGGTCATCTAATGAGAACAAACAAGGCCATCATGGTCTAGACCATCCTCGGAGGGCCCAGATGAACTGTCCGCCTAAGCAAGAAAGGTCTGAGCAGAGACAACCTGACCAAAACAACAATGCCAATATTCCCAAACCACAAAGATCAAGGAGGAGTCAAGTGTCTATCCTAACGGACCTCCTAGAATTCATGGTGGCAACCTTAGAGGGAATCTAGGGCAGATAAGGCTATATGTCGATAGGACATACCCTTTGTACAATCGTAATGGGACTCGACGCCTGAAGGGAAGGCCACAAACAGACCTCCTCCAGGCATTGATCGGAGGGAGTCTAGAGGGGGTACAGACATTTTCTTTTTCAATTTTTCAAATAGAAAATCGAAAACAGTAGTCACTAGCAAAAGTCTCCAACCTTTGCCTCTACTTCGTCACACGAGCATTTGCTTCTCGTGCATGTCTCACTAACACAGCAACGGGACAAACACAATTGAACTACTAGATTAAATCTTGAATATCATTTTTCTCTTTTTTTGGTTTCTTTGGACTCACTATTTTTTTTTCTCTAAGCAGACACTCTGATAGAAAAAAAAAATTGTAGAAAAGAGAGGCGTAATCTGTTTGAAAAACCTAGAAGACTTCTTATCATGAAGTCTTCAGGATAAATCAATCTTTTATTTTCGAATTCTGACTTGAATTTAAAAACCGGAGGCCTATCAGAGTGTGATTGAAAAAGATTTGTCCAGGTTTGTTACAATTCAATCACATAATTAACTCTTAATTATATTTTGGTTAATTCCTATTCGTGGATTACCATAAACAACTTTAGCTAATTACGTTTAGGTCCCAAACGAGATTCTGCCCATTAAGCAATACGTTCTGAATGTGTGACCCAATAGGTTCTAGAAAAATTGGCATTTGACATTAACGATATTTAACGTCATGTACAATAAGCGGTGTCTAGCAACACATTCTTGCTATCCAATTAGCGAGAATGTCGGTGACAAGACAAAATCTTCTGTGATAAAAATAACATGTCTTAATCTCTTTGTCCAATAAGTCATAATTGAACACGAGTCATGGAACGTGTCATACTCGTAAAGCTCAAGATCTGAATTCTCAGGCCCGAGTAGATTAATTAAATCGAATAAGAGAAATATCTCATATCTACTTATTCGAGCATGGCCATACATTTCGTAATCTCACTCAACCCAGAATGCTAGACATCATTCTCTTGTTATATAAGAGGGACAAATCCTATCTTGGTCATTCAACATTCCATAGCACAAATTAGGACATACTCAATACATACCTTTATTGTCCACTCAGTTAAGAGTGACGTTTGACAATATCAAAGTATGCAATCTTTCATGCAGGAATCTCTGATGGCCTCAAGTCAAATGATGAGACATAATTATCACAATGAAATCAAGCATGACACTCATATAACAATCCATGAAGTGATTTCATGGCAGGTCAATCCAGTACACGACACTCTGTACCTATGTGATGATTTGAGATCTCATTTCCATGACGACTATCATCAATCAGCACATACTAGTCTCAGCGTGTAATTGATATCCTAATCTCAATAACATTCGACTAGGGACGTTTTAAGAATAGAAATAAACTATTCTAAGGACATTACATAATTCATTTAACGAAACGCAGATATAAAAGTAAATTGGATAATGATATAAATAGCATCATGATACAAAGTTATGCGAACTAAGTAAAATCATCATATGTTCTTAGGGCATATCCAACAATCTCCCACTTGCACTAAGACCAGTCACTCATGAATCTAATGCCCATAGATCTACTGTGACGATCATTTCTCTGCTGTGTTAGAGGTTTCGTCATGGGATTAGCGACATTGTCATCTGTTGGTACTTTGCATATCTTAACATCTCCTCTCTCGATAATTTCTTGAATGAGGTGAAATCGCCGTAGTATATGTTTGGATCACTGGTGAGATCTTGGTTCCTTAGCCTGTGCAATAGCTCCGTTGTTATCACAATAAAGCTCCATAGGATCAGTGATACTAGGAATCACCGCAAGCTCAGTGATGAACTTCTCGACCCAAACTGCCTCTTTTGCTGCTTCAGAAGCAGCAATATACTTAGCTTCTGTCGTAGAATCAACCACTGTTGCCTGCTTTGAACTTTTCCAAGATACAGCCCCATCATTAAGACAAAACACAAAACCTGACAAAAAAGTCAATTTTATCGATTTGAAAACTAGCATCAGTGTAACCTGTTACAATGGGCTCTTCATCACCTCTAAAGATTAGGAATGTATCCTTAGTATTTTCTAAATATCTCAGGATATTCTTAATAGAAGTCCAATGGCATTCCCCTAGATCACCTTGGTATCTGCTTGTCATGCTCAAAGCATATGAAACATCAGGACGTGTACATGACATAGCATACATGATAGGTCCAATGGCAGATGCATATGGAATCTTACTCAGGCGTTGTCTTTCTTCCTCTGTTGTTGGACACTATAATTTTGAAAGATTTATACCATGTGTCATAGGCCAGAATCCTTTCTTAGACCCTTGCATGCTAAACCTCTTTAGCACCTTGTCTATGTATGTACTCTCACTTAGGCCAATCAACTTTCTGGATCTATCTTTATAGATCCTTATATTTAGTATGTAATTTGATTCGCCCAAGTCTTTCATGGAAAAACAACTCTGTAACCAAGTCTTTACAGACTGTAAGGTGGGGATGTCATTTCCAATAATAAGTATGTCATCCACATATAATACCAGGA
>JAOXNR010054425.1:0-10100 GCA_028571225.1 Parsonsia alboflavescens | reverse complement strand
GGTTCAAATTAAATTTAAAAAAGGAAAAAGAAAAGGTGAGATATACAGTAATGAAAACTCAAATTTTTAGTATATAATTTGTCTTACACTTCTTAACTATTACAATGATAAAAAATTTTCCTCATTTTCAAAATATATTTTACTCTCTGTGGTTCATAATATGTAGGTCGTTTTTTATTGGGGGCTTCTACTACTCTCTTTGCAGTGCAATGGATTTTGGAAAAGAGAAAATGAAGCAAATTTTGGCTCGAAGAAAATGCAACATCTAAGTATTTCACAAAAAGAAAATCAGATCTGCCAGAAGATCTCAGACCCAAATTAAATTTATACCATTAAGTTGCATAATGAATATATTCATTCATACCTCATCTCTATATGCTTCAGCCCGATGTTTACCTAAATCTTGGTGGAGTGCCAGGAAGACATCTGCTTCGTTTTCCCTGAGAAGTTGGAGCAGTCCATTCAGTTGGGATCTTCTCCAAGATTCTTCTCTTGTTTTGCCGGAATTAAAAGTTTCTCTCAATTCCAAAATCTCTTTTTCCAAACTTTTCTGAGATTCCATAGGATAGAAATAGAAGGTTAGAGAGAACGAACGACTTAATTTGGACTTAGCATTCCATTTATGTAGATATATAAATATATATATATATATATATATATGTACATTTTAAATCTCCTGTCCTTTCTTTTCTGGTTGGGAATTGGTTAGCTCTATTCAGTACACACATCCCTTTCTCTCAGTAATGACTAGGTAAGAGGGGACCTTTCTTTTAATTATCACCTACATCTACATAATCTCACAGCTTATAGGCAGTTGCCGTACCGGCTAAAGCGCTCAGACTTTTTCGCCTTTTTATTTGTTTCGAAAGGAGATATGGTCTTAATGCGAGAACAATGTGAAAAAAAAAAAATGATTAAACATAAGAAAAGGCGAAGGACTACGAAAATTCTATAGTTTTTGGAAAAACGATCAAAGTTGAAAATTATCAATTAATAAAAAACTGTCGAAAACAATGAGAAAACGAAATATTTAAAGTTCTAAGCAAAACCTAAACCTAATCGGAACTTAAAAATAATAAAATTACAAAATTACCCTTTAAAATAGAAAATTACGAGGTTGCCCCTAAAAATAGGAAAATAATTACGATAATACCATTGAAAACAAAAAAATATCCAAAACACAATCAAAATGACTCCGGATGGTCGAAAAAGGCCTTGCAACACGGCATAGAGGTGACTTTTGTTAGTTGGCCCATTCCGGGTCACCCGATCAAATTTGAGCTCAATCCGAACTCGGACTAGTCACCTCGAGAATCGTGCCCAACACCATCCTCCCCGACTAGGAGAAGATTCACCCTCAAATCTGACTCGTCCTCGCTAGCTACAACTTTCGCAAAACCTTCCTCGTCCTCGGATTGGTAAGGTGACAAGTCAACTATATTGAAAGTGCCCGACACATTCTAATTGCCTGGCAAATCAATCTTGTAGGCATTGTCATTAACCCGCTCCAATACCTTGAATGACCCATCAACGTGTGGCTGCAATTTGCCAAATCTGCTTGCCGAAAATCTCTCCTTCCTTAGTCCAATCCACACCAAATCGCCCTCTTTGAACATTATCTTATGCTTGTCGACCCTTTGCTTGTATTGTAAGTTCTACTGATTAATCCGTTCATGGACTTGGAAGTGCAACTCCTTAATCTGCTTAGCATGCTCCTCTGCATCCAAACTGAATTGGCGAATGACTGGTAATGGATTAAGGTCTAATGGGGTACCAGGATTGCGTCCGTAAACAATCTCAAAAGGGACTCTTCCCCGTCGTCCGATTCACTGAACTATTGTAAGCAAATTCGATCTGTGGCAGCACTAAGTCCCACTGCTGTGGCTTGTCTCCGAGTAAACTTCGCAGTAGATTTCCCAAGCTTCTATTCACCACTTTCGTTTGTCCGTTCATTTGCGAGTGATGAGAAGAGTTGAACTGCAATTTGGTGCACAAATGCAGCCAAAGAGTTCACCAAAAATGACTGACGAATTTCACATCTCTGTCGGAAGTGATCGACTTGGGAACTCCATGTAATTTGACAATCTCCTGCAAGAACAGCCTAGCCACCTGTGAAGCATCAAATGTTTTGTTGCAGGGAACAAAACATGACATCTTCGAAAATCTATCTACCACTACCATAATCAAATCCTTGTTCCTTTGCGTCCTTGGCAGCCCCAAAACAAAGTCCACGCTGATGTCTTCCCAAGGTGCCAACGGAACAGGTAATGGCAGATACAATTCGACATTGCTACCTTTAGTCTTAGCAATATATTTCAGATTTTGCACCGTTGAACATATCGAATCACGTCCCGCTCCATCCTAGGCCAGTAAAAGTATTCTGGCACCAATGCTAACGTCTTGTCAATTCTAAAATGTACAATGGCTGCCCTCAATGAACAATTAGGAACACAACTGATTCCCCCGAAAAGGAAACCTATCCTGAATCATAAACAATTGCTGTGGTCCCGTCTAACACTTCTCCCAAACACACCCGGACTCCGGATCATGTCGATACAAGTCAGAGAACGAAATTAAATCCTATTACCTGCACCTGCATTGTGTTCAACAAAGTATGCCTCCTGCTCAATGCATTTGCCACTCGATTTAGTATGCCAGCCTTGTGTTTAATGGAGAACCTGAAAGCTTGTAGAATCTCCACCCACTTTACGTGCCTTGCATTCAACTTGTGCTGTCCGTTTATAAACTTCAATGCCTCATGATCCAAAAACAAGACAAACTCCTTGGACACTAGAAAATGCCTCCCATGCTCCAAACTCCGCACAAGTGCATAAAACTCCTTATCATATGTTGAATACCGCTGCTTTTTCCTTATTATGCTTCTTACTAAAGAAAGCTACCGGCCTGCCTCGCTGACTCAACACTCCTCCAATTCTCACTCCTGAAGCATCACAATGTAATTCTAAAATTTCGGAAAAGTTAGGTAATACTAAAACAGGAGCTAAGATTACCTTTTGTTTCAATAATTTGAAAGCTGAATCTGGCTCGACAGTCCATATGAATCGACTTCCCTTCAAACAGTTTGTCAATGGCGCAATGATGGAACTGAAACCTCGGATAACCCGCCTGTAGAAGGATGCTAGTCCATGGAAACTTCGAACATCAAACATCGTCTTCGGTGTCTCCCAATTTAGAATCGCCTCCACCTTTGTGGGATCCATCTGAATTCCTTCACCCGACATAACGTACCCCATAAACGTCACTTGATCTGTCAAAAAAGGGCATTTCCTCAGATTCGCGAACAACTTCTGTTCCCTTAGCGCCTCAAATACCTCTCTCAAATGTTGCAAATACTACCTAACCGAGCCACTAAAAATCAAGATGTCGTCGATATACAGCACCACAAATCGCCCAATGAACGGATGAAACACCCGATTCATCAATCGCATGAAAGTGCTGGGAGTGTTCGACAATCCAAACGGCATGACCATCCACTCGTATAGCCCATCTCAAGTCTTAAACACAGTTTTCCACTCATCTCCTAATCGAACCTGAATCTAATGATACCCGTTCCTTAAATCTATCTTCGAAAAAATAGATGCCCCATGCAACTGATCAATCAAGTCATCAAATCGGGGAATTGGAAATCTATACCTGATGGTAATCTTGTTCACTGCCCGACTATCAATGCACATCCGCCACGACCCATCTTTCTTTGGCACCAGCAATGCTGGTACTGCACAAGGACTCATACTCTCGCTAACAACCCCCTTTTCCATCAACTCCCACACCTACCTTCGTAACTCCTCATGTTGCTGCGGACTTATAAGATAGGTTGCCTTATGCGAAATTGCATCCCCCAAGAGAAGTTTATACAAAGCTGAATATCCCTCATAGGTGGCAGTCCTGAAGGCATCTCCTCTGGCATTACATCAGCAAATTCTCGCAACAAAGGAATAATCTCCTCAGAAAACTTGGAATGATTTGCGTTTTGCTCCATAAACACCAAGGCAAAAATCTCGGTTACCTTGATCACATATTCACGGATATCAGCCCTAGACAACAGAACCTTTGCCGCCTCCTTCCTCAAATCCGAAGAACCCAACGTAATGCTTTGGCCATCCTTTATGAAAGTTTAAGTGTTCTAGAACCAGTCATGCTTCATTTCGCGATCATACTACCACGGCCTCCCTAGCAGAATGTGACAAGCATCCATGGGAACAACGTCACACCATACCTCGTTAGCGTACCTCTACCCAATCGAGAATTGCACCAGGCACCGCTTGCTGACCTTAACTTCATTGCCCTTCTTTAGCCATGACAATTTATAGGACTGTGAATGCTCGACTGTCTCGAATCTTAATTTCTTGACCATTGTTGTCGAGACCACGTTATCGCAACTACCACCATCAATAATCATGTTACACACCTTTCCTCTGGCAGTACACTGAGTATGGAAGATGTTATGTCGCAGCCAAGACTCATCTTCTACAGCCGCCACGTTTAGCAATTGCCGAATCATCAAGGATTCTCTCGAATCTGCATATATGATCTCCTCCTCGTTCTGCCCATCCTTCTCTCCTCTTCTCCCACGTCGAAAATTGGCTCTAGCATCTCCTCACTGAGGGTCACGAACTGCCTATTTGGGCAATCTGTGACAAAGTGCCCAAAACCCTAGCACTTAAAGCACCGCTATCGTGGCAGCGTCCTTACTGGTTCGGCCTTGCTATTGTCTTTGGCCACTGCCTTCCCCTTTTCACCCTTTGTTCACAGCTACTATCACTGAGGATGATTGCCTGCTCGGTTTGTTCTGGAATCGACTCAGAACCCTAGAGCCCGAACTATCGCCCTTCTGCCTAAGCTACCCCTCGACCTTGAAGGCCAATTTGCAAACATCCTCATACATCCAAAACTGCTGTAGTTGAACCACATCAGCAATTGCGAATTTGAATCCTGATGAAAATCGCTCCACCGTCTGCTCGTCTTCTTCGGCGATGTCACACCTCATGCGCAGCCAATCAAACTCCGCAATGTATTGCTCCATTGAAAGATCCCGTCACTTAATGAAATGATAGTCAATAAACGCCTCTTGCCGATAATGTACCAAGTCTCCTTGTCGCCCTTCAGTCTAAGAACTTCTTCTGTAGCAATTTCTTCATCTCGTCCCAAGTCGAAATTTTTGACTTTCCCTCTCTGGCACGTTGCTTCTTAACGTGCTCCCACCAAATCGAAGCATGTTTCTGCAATTTAATCGCCACGATCTTAACCTTCTATTCTTCCATCAAATCTCTAAGATCGAAAATCCTCTCCATCGTATGTAACCAATCTAGAAATTCTTCAAAATCGAGAATCTCGATTTTCATGCCAAAATTCGGGAAAGAAGATGGTTGTCGTCCATGTTGTTCTGGTCGATTTTGTCACCCTCGGTTCAACGCCGCAAACGGATTGTCTTCTTCCTCCTCATCGTCGGATTTGATATCCGATTCCACACCCTTCTCGGACTGAACATCCAACTACGCTTCCACCAGTTGCCGCTAGCACGCCACTGTCCACATCACCTTCTAGCACGACACTGTCCACGACCTCCACGAATCTGCTCAGCCATTGATTTCAGCAACTTGACTCTCTAATACCAACTGATGCAAGAAAAATGTCGAAAAAGAATTACTAAACAGAAGAAAAGCTACAGAACTATGAAAACTTTGTAGTTTTCGAAAAAACGACCAAAGTCGAAAATTATCAATTAATCAAAAGCTGCCGAAAACAATTAGGAACGAAATATTTAAATCCCTATGCAAAAAAAAGAAAAACCTAATTGGAACTTAAAAATAATAAAATTACAAAAATACCCCAAAAAAGAAAATTACAAAGTTGCCCCTAAAAATAGGAAAATTATGACAATGCCACTGAAAACAGAAAAATACCCAAAACACCATGAAGACGACTGTGGATGGCCGAAAAATGCCTTGCATCACAGCATAGCAGTGGCTTTTGTTCGTTGGCCCGTTCCGGGTCACCGAGTCAAATTTGAGCCCAATCTGAGCTTGAATCAGTCGCCTTGGGAATCATGCTCGGCATCATGGTGTATACTATACACCGACTTTGACTAAAGTTCTCATCATGATAACTTCGTATTTAATGATGAATTAGATATTTATGTTAACATGCATTATGAGAGCTTTAATTTGGTATATTACACAAATACAAACACCTAATAATGAGAGAGAAATCTAAGTCCAAAGATGGCTCGATCAAACATGGAACATCGATACTATTCATCAATCCGTTACTGTTCATCATTCTGTCCCACATCAGAATTACAAGGACTCACCGGCATAGTGCTTTGCCTATTTAAGGAATCAATACCAACTACCAAAGGGACGTGACATTTACTACCTGAAACACTATTCTCGTATTTACTCTTACATCCTTTGCTAACTAGAGCATCAGAGGAGTTACGCGATCCACACCGGTAACCTATTGACCCATTCCCATTGTAGGTATCCAGATCGAAATACCTGCAACGTCATTGGCGCCCAACTTGTTCTTGCCACGTTTCAAACAACTCTGCTTCCCAGATCATCAAACAAACATGTAGACTAGATCTAGATTAGCTACTTCCTCCAATCCACCTATGGGCTCGAAAAATGTTAGGGACCCTCAGATTAATATTGAAATTATTTCGGAAATAGATCAAATACCCCAAATGGATATCATACTGCCCATAGATGCGTTGCAAGGTATCATTGACCCCTTTCAGGTACTCATTGGTGATCACAACGGGCCTTACACATCGACTCAGTTCCTAAACCCACAAAAGTCCAGAACTAGGACAAATGCTTTCGACAACAGATTGGAAGCAAATATGCGAAAAGGAGTTAGGTCGCAACTTGGAACCATCTCCGATGTGGACAAGATGAAGCTAGCCATTTACCACTTTGAAGCTATTCCTAGGGCAAAACAACTACCTTCCCAACCAAGGGGATGAAGTGGTTGGGTCATCAAACTAGAATGGAGGTAAAGAGTTGGATCATGGAAAAGTACAATCCAAAAGAAATGACTCAGACATACAAGAAATTCCCAAAATCCCAACTCCTCAATTGAATACTCCACAAAAGAAGCAACCTAAAAAAGAAATTGCAACACAAAAAATCCCCATTGAGTTCCAGACAAATTTGAACTGGTTGGAACAAAGATGGTGTCAAAGTCAAAATGTTGAATTTTTGGCCCACTACAACTGCACAGATCCAGAATTCTAGAACACTAATTCTGGAACTTAAAGATGGCAAAATCCCCATAGACTCTCAGCTGCCCTCTATGGATAAGTACAATGGAACCATAGATCTGCACCAACATCTATCCATCTTTAACACCACATTAGCATTCAATGATCCAGATGAAGTGGTATTATGTAAAGCGTTTTCCACCATACTTATTGGAAGAACTCTCAAATGATACATGGCCTTGCTATGTATTTCCATTTCTTCTTTCAGCTAGTTATGGGTGACAAATTTCTCAATGATTTTGTTGGAAGCAGTCAGCATTCACTACCTAGGCTCACCTTTTAAATATTCTGCAAAAGAAAGAAGAAACACTCAATGAATCTTGGACTCAGATCAACCAAGAAGCATTAAAAGTCAATGATACTTGGAACTAATATAAGTTGAAGCATTTTTTCATTGCCTTAAACCCAAAAAACATTCTAAAAGGCTTACTGCAATAGGCTAAAGTCAAGTAAAGATCTCCTCCTGCATGTACGCACTTGGATTCGGGTGGAAGATTCAGAGCGTCACAAGAGAACAATCCGGCAGGCTGAAATGGGTGAGCAAACAAAACAAAACTATGATAATAGGGGAAATAAGAAGTAGAGATATAGGTAGTATCAAAGTCAGGGTAATATAGAGCCGAGTTACAGAAATGACTCAAGATACCCTCCAAGAACCCTGTGTCCGGAACAAAAACCCATCTCGCCACTGAAACCACAACCCCACTCTTGCCAAGCCGGCAAAGAAAGTAGTCATGCCACCTAGAAACAAACTCAAAAGGAGTCCGTCGAATCACAATCAAATGAAGGGAAAACATTATGCTACACCAGAAAGGGGACCTTCGAATAACCCAAATTATACTCAATTGAACACCAAGACTCATGATCATTCAGAAAGTAGAAAGTTTTGGGATTTCGACTCCTCCGAAGCCCATGAATACCCATATGGAGAAACGGATACTAGACCGGTATTATAATTTCCATCGAGATGTGGGACACCACACGGATTATTGCCATCAGTTGAAAAGAGAAATTGAAAGTGCAATATAGAAAGGGTTGCTGACACAATTCATCAATACTATGAACATTGCCCAACAACCAGCATGACATCCAAAAGTCCCCGCCGAAGGTCATTGACATGATATCTGGTGTTAGTTCGGAATTTGCAGCTCCTCTAAGGAAAAGTTTAAAGATTGCTTCTACTTCTGTTGTAAACGATGACATCCCACTTGTAATTTCCATGATGATTGCAGATTACTTGGTGAAGCGGATCCTTATAGACATAGGAAGTTTGGCAAACATCCTATACTACGTGGCTTTCCAAAAAATGGATCTCAAAGATGAGATCATCAAATCAAACCGCATCCTACTGGTGGGATTCTCAGGAGAAAGGACTTATGCGTTGGGATCTGCATCCCTAGAAGTTCAATGGGGACTCAAAACAAAACCTGCGAAGCAAATATGTGAATTCATCATTTTCAATTCCCCATTAGCATACCATAGCATATGGGGAAGGCTAGGATTGAACATATTGAAAGCATAGGTCATCACTTTCCAAAATTCGATCCTTATACAACACGAAGGAACACAATGTGTCCTGAAAGGAGATATTAAGATTGTCTACACTTGTTACAAAGTAGCCATTTCCGAAGCAACTTTGGAACAAAATGACAAACAACCCATAATTATGGAAGATGAGGAAGATCACATCGAGCCTGCAGCTGAGTTGGAAGAATACCAGAGACATGCTACTCATCCGGAATGAAAGGCTTTGCAATGTGATTTCTTTGAAATGGGTTTCATAACAAAACACATCAACTTGAAGAATTTTCCCAAGACTCACCTAGAGGCTCAAGTTAGTACAATGACCTATGATGTTTTTCAATCATCAATCATTGTCTTGATGTTGGTAGACAAATCAACACATTAACCAAAGTGAAGAAAATCCCTATAGTACTTGTTCAAGAACCTTAAAAGATTCTATGAAGAATATTCATGAAAGAACAAGTTTGATCCCAAAGGATTCTTGACTTTTATAAAATCATGTTTGTCAAAAGTTGATTGTCTTTCAATTACAACTTGGAGACTATTTATAGTCTCATAAGAAAGAAACCCTAATAATAGCTAAAGACCAAGATAATTCAATAAAAATAAGTGAAATTGTCAAAATGGGATCAAAATCGCATTGAGAACAAAGCTGACAAAACAGGTACTGCAACTGACCGGCGCCGGTGAATGCACCAGTACTTCTCTGGAAATTTTCCAGAAAGCTTGAAATTGCCTTTCTTCCTTCTTGTTTTTCACTCCACTCTTGGATGCTATATCCCAAACTTCTTCCACTCGATTCCTTGGACATTAAAGCCTTGATTCTGACTTAGAACTCCTTCTTGAAGTCCTTGAATTCTCCATAAGTTATACTCCTTCATGGCTTGTTCTTTATCAAGTTTAACTTCCTTGAAGATGACTTCAAAGTCAAGTTGTTACTCCTTGTCATGCATGAACAACACCATTGATATCTACACCTTGGCTACCCTAGCTCTTGTAATGGGACCCATTGGCATTTTTGGAGCTTGATCTCTAACATTCCCCCTCACCTCGAGAGGATTTATCCTCAAATCTCGAAGTCCTACATAGAGAAGAGAATTGTCACTATCATGATTTAACAGAAGAATATGAATCTTACAATGTAAATCCAAGCTCTCAAGAACTAGGTATTGATCATCCTCCTTTGGGAAAATGTCATGAAGATGTATTGCTCTTTAATCCTTAAAAGGTTAAGGCCATTCTTTAGTAGAAATGATCCTTCTTCCACCTACAATGAACTCATGAACAAGAG
>JAOXNR010054424.1:0-12584 GCA_028571225.1 Parsonsia alboflavescens | reverse complement strand
TCCAAATGCTGGGCTTTGATGCCAAGTCTTTCGAATCTTTCCATGTCAGCTGACCGAAAAATGGAGCCGCCGTAAGCATGAACATCTGCAACCCTGAGGACGAGAATATGAAATGAGAATAATAGTATCAACTTCATTCATCTAATGATAGTAATCTTCTTATTTGTTAATATTATTTCCAAAACTGAAAAGAATGGCACAAATGCAGACATGTGTAATCAGATATTAAATACATTTTACCGGTTTGTGCACTAGACGCAAAGGGAATTGAAGGAAATATTAATTGCTTTGGTTTATGCATAAAATGATTTTTGAATTCGGATTTCAAAATTTCTACTAAATTAACAAAGTGCATATTGAGTACGCAAATAATAGATCAAATAATAGTTGTGGGGTCAATAATAGATCAGATATTATAATTAAGCAGTTGATTTTAAAATTTGTCTTAACACTCAAATTCCTATATTTTGAATAGATCTCTACTTCACGTAGCTAGAAATAAAATTCCTAATTTAATCAATTAAACCTACATCTTAGTGAACAATAAATTTAATCACTTAAATTGCATAAAACATCAAAGGCATCACCAACGTCAAATTACATAAACAAAGTAGTTTTAATTCATGTAATTTGATTCATACATTTCTCTATTGTCAAATAAAGTTGTTAGCCAAACCAAATCTAAACAATAATTGCTACTTATGGATTTATCAATCTTAGCAATAATACTTAAACCCTAACAGTATAATTGTGCAAATTAATCTAGGTGATCACTCTAAATCAATAAACACAATTTATAAGATGAAAACAAGAATTGCATAAAAATACTTAATAATAAAGATCAAATCTTTATAAAAAAAACAAGCCAAATCTCATAATCCCATATCAAAATAACATATTTCATGTTCTGGCTAACAAAAAAGAACAACTCACAAGACATGATTGATAAAACCAAGGAAAACATAAGAAAAGAGAAGTAGAAATCTGCCCTTTGTCTTTGGAAATCCTTGGGAAATCAATCTTGAGTTGTGTCTCTAAGACTATGAAAAAGAACTATTTATAGGAGTAGAGACTCCTTACAAATAATTAATAACCTAAAAGAAGTTTAATAATAAAATAGAAACCTATTTCAAAAAGAAATATTTAATAAAATAATCAAATTCTAATTAAAATAGGAAGTTATTGCCGCCAGTCAATGATTGTCCAGCACCGGCTAGGACTGTCCAACGCCGGATGGTTTCTTCAAAACATGGTCTGCTTTCCAGTGGGCATCCAATGCACTGTCTGGTGTTGCGTCTGGACGCCGAATGGCTCTCTAGAGCCAATGTTGCACCACTTCATTGGGCCAGGGTCCCGTTTCCACGAAACTCTCGTGTCAACTTGATAATTTTGTAAGTACTTTTCAACCAAAAACTCATACAATCAAAAATCAAATATAAGGGAGTAAAATATATTTAAAACTACATAATGAAGCTATGTTACGTAAGATAATGACATAAAAGTTAGCATAATTATGTGCAAATCATTCCCTCACACTCAGACTTTTGCTTGTCCTCAAGCAAATTTGTCTTTAATCCCCAACAACAACAATAACAACACAATATCTCATATTGTAATCTCCAAATCAAATACAAGACATGAAACTAAAATGTGTAATCAGTCATTATCCCTTCTTAACCAAACCACAAATCCCATTAAAAAGAATAAGTGCATAAAGTGCGTGACAACTTTACATCATCTAAGCAAGAATTACTCAATTCTTTATCCAACATAACCAAAAATCTTTTAATCTTCAAGTTTTGAAAATCATTTGAATCAAACCAATGGTAAGACCAATCAATTAAACTATCTCAATAAAGAATAATATAAGAAGTATATAAAGAAGAAATCACACCCATAAACTTGTCAATCCGCACACTCTCTACTAATGATAGAAACAAGTCCACAAGGTCAAATGGAACTTTTGGCTTGTAATGTTTAGCTTTGGAATTTATTATAACCGAAGGATAAGGATAAACAAATATGAGTTCAAAAGCTAGGATTTGGAAATCTTGATTTGAAATAAATATGCCAAAGAAACCTAAAAAAGGGACTCTGAATTTTCGACGGTCTATTGGCATAGAAGCCCCATTGACATATTTTGAAACACAAGGACCAATCCCATAAACAACGCTTCCCCTTCTTCATTCCTCCAACACTGTCAATCCAAATTTCTGCCTCTTTAGTTTCTTCAAGTACTTCACCACCACCATTTGCTTCTAAAACTTCTTTTGCTTCTGATATTTTTTCTGATATATCTCCTAAAATGTAAAGTAACAGAAAAATTTCTTCTTTTTTTTTTAAAAAAACATATTTAACAAACTATGCAGCTTTGTCAAATATGGTAATAACTTATCACACGATTCTAGACAGAAAACTGTAAATTTACACATTGAATCCTGGTTGGCTGAAGATGTTTTATAATTGGGAATATCAGTAGGCAATATGAACACTAATTTGTCATAGCAGAACATTAAATGCACTGTCTTACTTCTAAAGTCCAATACAACACTATCCATAATTACTGCAAATTCAGTTGTCAAAGGAACCATATTTCCAAAAGATCTATATACTGACCTTTATGCACAACAATTCCAGAATGCACCAAAACACTTACAAATATCTAGCATTTCCACTACTAACAATGGGTAAAAAAACAAAGAAAACTAAAATACAAGTTTAAATATCATAGAACAAACCCCATCCACTTTTCAAAGCTGTTAATACGAAACAATCCTTATTTCAATAACTATTTGGTAAATCATAGATCAAATAATACAATTAAGCAGTTGATTTTAGAATTTGTCTTAGCACTCAAATTTCTCTCTTTTAAATAGATCTACTTCTTGTAGCGAAAAATAAAATCCCTAATTTAATCAATTAAACCTACGTCTTAGTGAACAATAAATTTAATCAATTAAATTGCATAAAAAATGCAGCTTTTTGAATGTCAAAACAAAAAAAGATAATTTTCAATTTTTACCTATCAAATGGTTGGAGGATAGATCTAACCGTTCAAGTATCCCCATTTCCGCAATTTCCTTGGGTATTTCACCTGAATGATTAAATTTTAGGTCCAAAAATTTGAGTATTTAAAGTCTAGTATAGGAAATGTGATTTTGAAGATTATTTGACAATTGACAAATTGACCTAAACTATTTTTAACTTAGAATATAGATCCTTAATATTTATATTTAACTTTTTAGACCCCAAATATTTTTCGAGTTGTAAAATAAGTCTTTTTGAATGGAAAAAGTGACTTTTCCAACAAAGTGTTTTTTTTTTTTTTTTTAAATCAAAAGGGCCTATCTTACAACTAGAAAACTGTTCAAATACCCTAAAAGTTCAAAAAGAATAAGATTTACTTTCAAAGTCAAAAATATTTTGGGATGAAATTCACCTATTTGCCTAATAATTAACATGTTATAACTTATTAAAACATAATCATTATGTTAAATTTTAAAACATTAATCATAAAAGAGTAAGAAAAAAAATTAAAAATGTCTTTTCATCTAAACAAATTTTTATTTTGAAAAACACTTCTAAATTTCTGCATCCAAACAAAAAGTAATATTGAAAAAACACTTTCTTATAAGTTGCCAAAAAGACCCAAGTTATCAACAGAAATGTTCTTTTGTCCCCGAGTTATTAAATTTATTAATTACACTCTTATTTTGATTTTACTTGTATTAAAACATTCATAAAATTAACCCCAGCCCTAAGATCTTACTCTTCTTTGTATTGCCATGAAATACTGATGTCCCCTTTTATTAGAAGAAATGAAAAATTAATGAGGTCTTCGATGAAAATTAGCTAGCCAAATAAAAATAGAAAAAAAAAAAAAAAACTGATACTACAATTATGACGTTTCACGTTTGTAGGCAAATAATTAAGAACGTTTAAAGTTTTAATTAATTGTAGCTTTCTGGATGTTAAATCCAAAGAAGTTTTTCTTTTGAATATTTTTACCTATCAAATTGTTGTGGAATAGATGTAGTTCTTCAAGCATCCCCAATTTCCCAATTTCCTTGGGTATCGCTCCATTAAAAAAGTTTACATCCAAGTCTAGCACCTTAAGCTTCAAACATTGCGATAAATTCCTAGGTATTTCATCATTTAGATTATTCCAGGATAGGTCCAGCTCTTTGAGTCGTTGAAGTCCATGATAGGAGATGTGACTTGGAAGACTACCTGACAATCTATTCGAGGCAAGATGCAGAAATTCTAAAGTTGAGATATTAAATATTTCATAAGGCAAAGATCCCGAGAGCCTATTAGCATTAAAATCCAATGACTTTAGTAAATTAAATTTTCCTATCTCTACAGGAATTGTACCCCCTAGAGTGTTGGATGACAAGTCTAACACTTGAAGCTTTGGAAGGTGAAAAATAGTAGGAGGAATAAGACTAGAGAAATGATTGTTGCTTAAATCAAGAGAAAAAAGGAAGGATAGATTTGCAATTTGAGGAGACAAACTTCCTGTAAGATCCATGTCGGAGATATTCAAGGAAATGACTCTTTGCTGGTGTTGAGAGCTACAAGTGACTCCACTCCAATCACATACGAAGGATGCAGTTGAGGACCAATTGTTTGACAGCATGTTAAGAGGATCAGAAATGATGCGAGTTTTGAGTGCAAGAAGGGCATGCTCATCTATGGTGATATTATTGTGTGTTTTTATGGAGAAAGAAGAAATGAAACAGAGAAGAAACAAAAGTAATAGAAGACCAAAGTTGTTGCTATATAGATCTTTCTTCTCCATGACTACTTTAATATTTTATGATTCACACATAACTAAGTATGTAGTTAAAGTTCTCTATTTCTATTCCTATATATACAAACAAGAAGATTTTATTTATTTATTTATTTCATGAAGAGATAAATGAAAGAAAGGTTGCAGCATGACTATCACAGTCCAAGTCAATTGGGTGTTTTTGTCATGATTATCGTAGCATTTGGTTCAAAAATATTGACTCTTGATTCTTCACAACTTGATGATAAAGACTTACATAACCAATAATTACAATTAAAAAGTTAATTTCTAAGCTATGAAATTTCATAATTAATTATGAAATTAATTAATTATATCCAAGGGTGTGACCGAGTAGTTCAGACGTCAGACCTATATATTGCAGGTCTTAGAAAAAAACTTCATAATTAATTTTCTTCGTCATGGAAAAGTTAAAGTGATATAGAGAGATTATATATATAAATGAGAGATTTTAATCTATATTATCCATAAATAAAGCAGAAAGTCATCAAGAATCCAGTTTTGGATTATTGTACAAATAGAAATAACTATATAAACAGCGATTATGTTAAAAATTGGCTCCACATCTTCTGGTATCCCTGGGAATTTTTTTTATTAACATATTAGATAGTATCACACAAATAGCGTTTTAGCAAATCCGAAGAACTAAAAACAGTAACGGTTTAATTTGTTAAGAACACTTTTGCCATATTAATAGCATATAATTCTACGAGAACCTTTTCCAAACCCATAGATAAATTTAATCTGAATTTCCTAAGTAGCATAGAATAACAATTTTTCTTTCCACTTACATGTTTTCCTTCACATTCACTCTTTTATATAACGAAAATCTCCTTCAACCTTCCTATATATCAAACAAGAAAATCCCAAATATTTGTACCTTCAAATATATCCCAAGAAAATAAAAAAATATCCGTGGAAAAATTATAATTGCACTCTACTGCTATGTGTACGTTGAAAGGACTTCAATTTATTACCTTCTTAATTGTTGAACTAATTTCTCCACAGAAATTGTCTTTATCGTGGAAAGTTTCTACGACACTTTATTTTGTTCGTAGCAATTTTCTATAGATTTTCTTTTCCATGGAAAATGTGAATATTTCTAATTCATCTTGACCTAAACTATTTTTAACATAGATCCTTAATATTTATATTTAACTTTTTAGACAGCAAATATTTTTCAAGTTGGAAAATAAGTCTTTTAGAGCGGAAAAAGTGGCTTTTCCAACAAAGTTTCTTTTTTTTTTTTTTTAATCAAAATTACCTATCTTACAACTAGAAAAATGTTCAAATACCCAAAAAGTTAAAATAGAATAAGATTTAAACTAGTAGCATTAAAATCCAATGACATTAGTAAAATAAATTTTCCTATCTCTACAGGAATTGTACCCCCTAGAAAGTTGAATGACAAGTCTAACACTCGAAGCTTTGGAAGGTGAAATATAGCGGAAGGAATATGACCAGAGATACTGTTGTCGCTTAAATCAAGAGAAACAAGGATAGATTTGCAATTTGAGGAGATAAACTTCCTGTAAGACCCATGCCGGAGATATTCAAGGAAATGACTCTTTGCTAGTGTTGAAAGTTACAGGTGACTCCAACCCAATCATACATTGAGGATGCAGTTGAGGACCAATTGTTTGACAAGTGGTTGAAAGGATCAGAAGTGATTCGAGCTTTGAGTACAAGAAGAGCATGCTCATCTGTGGTGATATTATGAGGTGTTTTTATGGAGAAAGAAGAAATGAAACAAAGAGGAAATACAAGTAATGAAAGACCAAAGTTGTTGCTATATAAATCTCTCTTCTCCATGACTACTTTAATATTATATGATAAAAAAAAGATCATAATAAAAGACTTCTAAATTTTCCGAGAATAAATGTGACAACCCAAGTCAATTGGAACTTTATGAGTACCATTTGGTGCAGAAATAATGGACTTTGTAGGGACAACAAATACGAGCTTTGGGAGGGGAGGGGAGGGGACTGCGGCACCACAGTCGTATCTTCTTCATTGACTGACGACTATCGAGTCAACCGACGTCTCCAATACTCAAGAAACTATTCAAAAATATATGAAGAAAACTTGTTACGAGCGAATGAACCTTCAAATTGAACCTTGCATAATTTTTTCAATAAAAGTAATTAACAACTAATTATAACATTAGAAGGATCCAAGTTAATAATATTTTTCTCTCAACATGAAGAATTTGAATGCCAATAGAGCCCGTAAAGGTATGTAATGTGAAGGATTTAAATACGAATTTTTTAGAGCATGATTATTATAAAAAATATAGTTGTATAATAATATATGAATATATATATATATATATATATGCTTAAAAATCATATGTATAAAAATATATGCTTATATATATATGTATATATGCTTATATGCTTAATAATAATAATAATATATATATATATATACTTATATATATGTATAATAATATATAAAAATATATATGCTTAAAAAGAGGTTCCAGAGCTGTTTTTTAAATGACATTTCATTTTAGGTAAAAAATTGTTGATTTTTTTTAGCCCGCAGCTGCTATTTATAGATATGCGAGGGGACTAACCCCAGGAAGGTGTTTTTGGAATTCAAACTCGAAAACTATAGTCTTCGTGCTCGTCACTTCATCCACTGGAATGTCCCCAAACTTCCTATTTTATAAGCTAATTAAAAATAATTAAACATAAATAAATCTTTTAGAATGCAATTTATTAAATATTATTTTTTGTTTTACATGATAAGCTTATGGGTGTGATTTCTTCTTTAAAGGCTTCTTATGTTATTCTTTATTAAGATAGTTTAATTGATTGGTCTTACCTTTGGTTTGATTCAAATGATTTTCAAAATTTAAAGATTAAAGATTTTTGGTTATGTTGGATAAAGAATTGAGTAATTCTTGCTTAGATGATGTAAAGTTGTCACACATTTTATGCACTTATTCTTTTTAATGGGATTTGTGGTTTGGTTAAGAAGGGATAATGATTGATTATGCATTTTAGTTTCATGTCTTGTATTTGATTTGGAGATTACAATATGAGGCCTTGTGTTGTTATTGTTGTTGTTGGTTATTAAACATAAATTTGCTTGAGGACAAGTAAAAGTCTAAGTGTGGGGGAATGATTTGTACATAATTATGCTAAGTTTTATGTCCTTGTTATGTCATTATCTTACGTAACATAGCTTAATTATGTCATTTTAGATATATTTAACTTCCCTAAATTTGACTTTTGATTGTAGAAGTTTTTGGTTGAAAAGTGCTCAGAAAATTATCAAGTTGACACTAGAGTTTTGTGGAAACGGGACCATGGCGAGATGAAGTGGTGCAATGGTGGCTCTAGTTAGCCATTCGGCATCCAGACGCAGCACCGGATGCCTACTGGAAAGCAGACCAAGTTTTGAAGAAACCATCCGGCGTTGGACTGCCCTAGCCGACATCGAACAAGAGTTGACTAGCGGCGCTGACTTCCTATTTTAATTAGAATTTGATTATTTTATTAATTTTTTTTTTTTTTTGTAATAGCTTTTTATTTTATTATTAGACTTCTTTTAGGTTATTAATTATTTGTAAGGAGACTCTGCTCCTATAAATAGATCTTTTTCATAGTCTTAGAGACACAACTCAAGATTGATTTCCATTGGATTTTCAAAAGTCAAAGGGCAAATTTCTATTTCTCTTTTCTTATGTATTCCTTGGTTTTATCAATCATGTCTTGTGAGTTGTTCTATTTTGTTAACAAGAACATGAAATAGGTTATTTTGATATGGGGTTATGAGATTTGGTTTGTTTTTATTATAAAGATTTGATCTTTATTATTAAGTATTTTCATTTTTTGCGATTAATTAAAACTTTAAATGAACTCAATTATTTGCCAAAAATATCAGTGTTTTGTTTCTATTTTTGTTAAGTAACGAAATTTCACCAAAGACCATGTTAATTTTTTTTTCCCTTATAAATGGGACATCACTAGAATATTTCAAGGCAATATAATACATTCTTGATAAATTTTAGAAAGAAGAGTTAAGAAATTTGTGATTGGGTTAGTATTATGAATATTTTAATATGAGAAAAGTCAAAATAATTGTTTGGATGCAGTAATTTAGAAGTGCTTTTCAAAATAAAAATCTATTTAGATGAAAACACATTTTTAATTTTTTTTATTACTAATTTATGATTAATGTTTTAAATTTGACATTATGATTATATTTTAATAAGTTATAACACATTAATTATTAGGCAAATAGGTGAATTTCATCCCAAAATATTTTTGACTTTGAACGTAAATCATTTATTTTTTAACTTTTAGGGTATTTGAACATTTTTCTAGTTGTAAGATAGGTCCTTTTGATAAAAAAAATTTAGAAAAAAAAAAGAAACGAAACTTTGTCGGAAAAAGTCACTTTTTCCACTCTAAAAGACTTATCTTACAACTCAAAAAATATTTGGGGTCTAAAAAGTTAAATATAAATATTAAGGATCTATGTTCTAAGTTAAAAATAGTTTAGGTCAATTTGTCAATTGTCAAATAATCTTCAAAATCACATTTCCTATACTAGACTTTAAATACTCAAATTTTTGGACTTAACATTTAATCATTCAGGTGAAATACCCAAGGAAATTGGGGAAATGGGGATGCTTGGATTATTAGACCTATCCTTCAACCATTTGACAGGTAAAAATTGAAAATTATCTTTTTTTTATTTGACATTCAGAAAGATGCATTTTTTGCAATTAATTAAAAATTTAAATGAACTCAATTATTTGCCAAAAAATTAGTGTTTTGTTTCTATTTTTGTTAAGCAAGGAAATTTCACCAAAGATCATGTTAATTTTTTTATTTAGTTTATCATTTATTTAATTATTATTTGGAAGATTAAAAAGTTTAATTTATATGCTTTTTAGTATTCTTTTGAAGATATAGATTAAATATTCAATAAATTAATAATTATTAAACATTTGTTTTTCTTCAAATCTTCAAATCCACCTTGAAAAAATATAATTATAGAAATTACACATAATTCTTAATTTGTTTAGTTATAAATTCTGTCCAGTCACTATGTGATACTTGACAGCTAACAAAGCAACTTTCTTGCTCTATCAGCAGCCTGTTCGATTGATTAGTCCTACCAAAACTAGAGGAAGCTTGCCAACTCTCCTGTTCAACTCAAAATTTTGGTTATTTTGCTCCCTTAGAATTTTCCATTCCATCACAGCTAAGCACAACACAGGAATGATCACCATCCATGTATGCAAAACTTCAAAGTGTACTAACCTGTAGCACAAGAGCTGGACTCGTGAATGTTGAGAGCCCTGTTCACCTTTGAAATATTCCTTGACCCTACTCAAAACTTTCTAAAAGAAAAGGCTCATGTCTTCAACAGAATCACCACTAGAACTGGAATTCTCACTGATCCATTAAAAACATCTGTGTCCCATTGAGGGAAAGATCATCATCCGCATCATCGTCAACTTGCACCTTTCTTTTGCTTCTGTCAATGGTTTCCTTTCTTTTAAGTCTTTTAGAGTAAGGAGCTGAGATGGTTGTTGTTTGAGCAGCACGAATCGGTCTGCCCCTTCTCATCACCGTATTCATGAGCCTAATGTTCTTGTACCTCATTGCCATCAGCGGATGTTTTTCAGTAAAGAAATTCTTCTTATAAGCATCCTGCAAAACCAAAGTTTGTGTCCTATTCTTATTTGACAGATAGAAAATTCCCGGAAAATGCACCAAAGCCTTCTTAAACCTTGGCCCAAATCCTAAGTACTCTCCTAAACTATATACATTTTCCCACTCTGTCTTCTTTGACACCATCAGAGATAGCAACTCATGAACAACCCCTAAGGTCCATTTCTCTGCTTGATCACTCTGAGGTGATAAATGAAATGCGTCCTCATAAGGAGAAATGTAGGGTAAATTCTGCCATTCCTCCACAAACCCCTCCACCATCTTTTGTAAAACAAAACCCCTAGGAAAATTCATAGGAAAACCTTTTCTTCTTCCAATTTTACAAGTACTTTTTGCCAGTTCTTGCACAGCGGGCATTGCCAATTCTTCCCTCCACGTAACCAACTCCAGGCCAAACACTTCGCAGCCATCAGTATCTGTAAAATTTGCAAATCAATTGTCTGAGAAGCCCAATACAAAAGTAAAAAAAAAAAACCATCAAGCAATATCTGAAGTTTTGAAAATTGTACCAATAACTAGAAAGAAGGAAAAACCGCTCTTTGTCCCAGCATTTTATGCAAATCAAAAATACTTATTGTAAGAGAAAAATCTTTATTGTACACTAATAATTATAAAATAATTTATATATTTATACAAAAAAAAGACTAGTTATTAATATTATATAAAATAGATTAAGTAATTGGTTTATAGCTCAATAAATAAGTTATAGTTACAGCTGCTGATTCAAAAAAAAAAAAAAAAAAAATGTTATAGTTGAAATAAAACCATAATTATTCAATCATACCCCCTTTTATTTTAATGTCATTTTAAAAAATGCCATCAAACATATAAATTAATTAAGATAGTTGAAATTACACACGAGAGGTTTGTTTGCACTAACATTCTAAAGAAGAAGATGAATTAATTTTTCCCTGGTATGTTTTATGGTCACATCCGAGAAAAGTTGGGTTGAATCCAGGATTAGCAACAAGTTGGGATTGTTGTTTTGGTTGGCAATCCCACATGGGAGATTTGGCCAACAAATGGGAGGAGTTTGGCTATAAAAAGAACTCCTCCCCCTCCCTTGTAAGTCATCCCTTCAACAACTAAAAAAATTGTATCTTCTTTTATTTTTGGGTAATTTCTTCTCTTTTTATAATATTTCTTCAATCAGAGAAATATTATTTTAGTAGTGTTTGAGGATGTAGGCATAATTGGTTGAATCTCGTTAAATTTTGATGTTTTCTTTTATTAGTTTAATAGCTATTGTCGGGTATAGTTGTTGTTAATTATTATGCTATTAAATTAATTATCTTAGTAAATTTTGCTTTCTTGGGAATTTACTTTGGGGTGGTTTTTTAGTACAATCGTTTTCTCACTATTTGTTTGTACAATAGTTCACAAGGTGACTATTATTGGTGGAAATTAACTCGAATTCCACAACAATTGGTATCAGAGCCCCAGGTTTATTTGAGTATGCTCTGTGGTTGCGGCTTAGACTGATCTTCCACATCAAAAAAAATTTTCTTGGGCTAGTTGGCATTCCGCATTGACAACTATTAAAACAAATTTGTAGCAGAGATGGCAGACAGCACAAAAACATCCACATCGACGTCAACGGCTTCTTCATCTTCGATTTTGGGAAGAATTGCTATGACAAGTGCTAAATTTACGGTGGAGACTTTTGATGGCACTGGCCATTTCGGCATGTGGCAAAGTGAGCTTCTAGACGCTCTCTTTCGGGAAGGTCTAGACATTGTCATTGAAGAAGAGAAATCAGATGATCTTGAAGAGAAAGATTGGAAGACGATAAATAGATTGGCTCAGAAGTATTCATTTTCCAAAGAAACTTCTACAAGTAAATTGTGGAAAGCACTATAGGAGAAATTTTTGAAGAAAAGCAGTCAGAATAAGCTCTACATGAAAAAGAGGTTGTTTCGCTTTAACTATGTTCCTGGTACCACTATGAATGATCACATTACTAGCTTCAATCAGCTAGTAATTGATTTGATGAATATGGACGTGACTTTTAATGATGAAGATTTGGCTCTGATGTTGGTGGGATCACTTCCTAATGAGTTTGAGCATCTTGAAACTAC
>JAOXNR010054423.1:0-12585 GCA_028571225.1 Parsonsia alboflavescens | reverse complement strand
AATGGTGCACACAGGAACACACAAATAGGTGTACATAATAGAATTTCTTTATATATATATACATATATATATATATATATTTATTTATTTATTTGCTTATTGCACAGGTTTTCATCTGCTTCTATTAATAGTAACATGTAACATTCATCTAGTTAAGAATTAATTAGAAAATCACTTCCATGAAGAAGTAAGAAGAATTATTTTTACACTCAAAACTTAATACATTAAAAGTCAACGATGATTCTAAAAAAATAATTTATCATGATAAAAACACAAATACATACGTATGTATTAGTACTATATAGCAATAGTAATCTTCTATGTATTAATACGAATGCCGTCTATTCCACGTGTCAACAAATTATCAAATACAGAGAAGACATTACTTTTGGGTCAATTCACGGAGACAAAAACTAATGGGTCAATTCATGGGGCAAACAATTTAATGGAAATGAAAATAAAACGGTTTCAACGGTTTGTGCACGATACACCGGATCTTCTCCCTTAAAGTAGTAACTCATCAAACCATCAGGAATGATTGAATGGGTTGATGGCATACAAGACGTCCGTTGTATGTGAACGATTTAATCGGCTATAAAGGATAGTTTTGGTTGACAGATCCAGCAATCACCAGCCCAAAATTGCAATCGATCTTGATTCGAAAGGTCTATGCTCGCCGACTCTTGGGAGATTGGTTTCCGATTTGTGAGAAACGACGGGCCTTTCCGGTAGTCGGATGATATTAAGACTATTAAACCGTCACAAGATAACTGGATTTTAGTAGAAAGAATACTTTTTTTCATCTTTGCGATGAAAAATATATGTTTGAATTGACTTCTTTCGTGGTTCTTCCCATCTATCTCGCACGGTCAGTTCAGATGTGATTTCGTGAAAAATCAGAATCATTGAAGAATGGTAAGCCTTCGCGTCCAGATGCAAATCTTTGAAAAGTTGGGTAGAGGTTAGAGCCCTCCATCTCCGGTAGATTCTCCGCCACTCCAACACGTCGTTCGCCGGAATTCTGCTGAGTATCTCCATTACTAAATCATCTGGTATCTTCTGAATTCCCATGAAAGTTACTTCTTCTTTTTGCATTTTTACAGGTGCCATGGTTGGTACTTGGCACGAGGATTCCAAACGCAACAACAAAAAGAAAAGATGAGAAAAATAAGTTTAACCCATTCTAATTTACACAATCACATGCGGATCAACCGGATCATCATGGTAATAACCGACAACCCAATAATTACAATTACAGTTGTCAAAAGGGATTTAACCCACACCTCGCTTCATATGGTAAGAGGGTTGGTCAATCCCAATTTAAAATAGGGCCTTTTAGCCTGGTCTGTTGGGGTCAGGTTTTGTGAGAGCGGGGTCGGGCCGTCCCCGCGTATATGACTTACAAACAAAAAAAAAAAAAAGAGAAAGAAAAAGATAGAAGGGCAGGAAATGTCTTCTGTCTGTGTAGCCGTCTGCGCCGAACCGCATTCCTTTCCTTTTTCCTTGTTCAAAATGCAGAGTAAATCCTCGAGCTTATTACTTTCAGATCCCTTATTTCCCGGTTCATTTGTGAGGAAGAAGAAGAATCCAGACGGACGGACGGACGGAAACCAAACAAAAAGGGTCAGGATTATTACTTTCAGCTCCCTTAGGATCATTCTTCAAAGTGATTACAGTTCCCTTAGGTCCGGGTTTGGTAAGGTTTTTTTTTCCCCCAGAGTTTATATATGTTTTTTCTTCCGTTCTTTTTTATCATGGCAGTTTCTGGGTCCTTTTGCTCAACTTTTTTGCAACTTGGATGCCTTTCTCAGAAACTTCTGTATAAGTTTTGTTGGAAACATGGAAGTGAGTTCCAGGACGTTGAGGGTATCAAATGGGTCCAATTCGTGGCCAGTTGAAATTGAGCAATAGGGGAATGGATCTATGATGCTTCGGAAAGGGGGTGGCCCGAATTTGCTGAGTTCTACTCCATTAAAATGTACCATTTCCTCATATTTAAGTACGAGGGAAATTTTTCTGATATTATGATCCAAAGGCTATAGAAATTCTGTTTCCCTCAGAGGAGGGTTGCGAAAGGAGCAGTAGCCTGAGTCCCAACACTTGACAATTCTTCAACAGAAATCATTGATGATGATGTAGGAAGGACAAGATCAAGATCGAAGGTGATATTTTCAAGTTGAACAGATATTCAAGTTCGAATGGTTCTGGTATTGCATAAATTTGGAGACGGGGCTTATTTATTTGGTGTGTATTTTTTGTTTGTTTTATTTTTAATTTTTAATGTAATTTATGCCTTTTTTATAAATTTTCTTTTCAATTAGAAATTTTACTTTTTGTGGTAATCATTTTTTAATTGTTTTTTTTTTAGATTATATGATTATTAGTTTATGTTTTTTGCTTTATGTAAAAAATAGAATATACTTTTATTGAAAAACTTCATTCCATTATGTTATTATTTATTATATATTTTTTTTCAATTTTTGAAATTATTACAATAACTAAAATGTAAATTTTTTTTTTTTTCAGAAAAAGGTTCAACCTGACTTGACCCAGGTCCTGTGGGGCTGGAACTGGGCTGGCCCCATAATTACATTGATAGCCTCAATTGACACCTCTAATTACCATATTTTTCTTCTTCTTTTCTTATTTAATTTGTCAATGCATTAGCCCCATAGCAGATAAACTCAACACGAAACTAAAAATTATGAAAGTTATCTTTTATCATTTTTATGGTTTATTTAATTGGATTAGATGAATTTTGAATTTATATGAATATAAGTAATATATGTTTCAAGATTTTATCACTCTTAAAAGAATTGGTGTCTTGGGTAAAAATTAATTCTGTATTGCACAAAAGGAGGGCATTTCATCTAATATCTGATACAATACGTGGGATAATGAACAATCAAGACCAAATGTCTTTAAGCCTAAATCTAGAATCCTCCTGAGTGTCTTGCTTGGCTCTGTGGATATGGCTTTTGTCCCTTATGGTGAGTAGGAGGCAACTAAGGAACATTGGTAAGTAATTTCTTTACTCCTCCCCTTTTTTTTTAAATCTTTAGAAAAGGATTAAAAAAACATAAAGAATTGTTTTTTATTTTTTATAATTATATTAATATTTAATACTTATTCCGTGATCGTTAATTTTACGATCCGAACTCACCACATTCTTACCTAAATTTAAATTAATTACATTTATTACTTTATTACGAAGATGAATATTGTTTAATGAGATGAGATAGCATAACGTAGAAAGAAACTCATATATTAAGTTATTTAATATTTAACTTAAAACTATTTATGTAATTTAAGCTGTAAATGGATTAGAAGAGTTTATTTATATTTAATAAAATTTGTTCCTTCGAGAACAGCCTGAAGTGAGGAGTTAGGACATTCACTTATAGCCGTTGAAGACTAAAAAAATCTAATGAAATTTATAATGATTGCCAAAAAATAAAAGAATAATAAAACAGACAAAAGATAATGTGCACCAAATAATTTCCATTATTAGACCTCTAGGTAGGCTTCTCTAATATTTAATACTCTACAAATGCAGTGATAGTCAGCTGAGCTAAAAGCTATAGCTGATAGCTAACGGATCGCGGTACTACTTAAGCCCTACGCGCTCCACCACCTTCCGCATTGCTCCGTTAGCTACCAGCTATAGCTTTTAGCTCAGCTGGTATCAGAGCCTGCGTTAAGTCTCTGCCGTTCCTACCCACCTGGGTTCGAAGCCCGCCCCCTGCAGAAATGCGAAAAAATATGCGGGGCCGCTCCTCTTGGGCAATGCGGAAGGTGGTGGAGCTATAGCTTTTAGCTCAGTTGTACTCGGAAGTGTCTCTGTCCCAGGACCGATCATTAGCAATTAGCAGAGGAAAGAGTACTGAGGGGTCAACTTCTTTTGGCCAACACAACATGTGCAATTTGCGGTGAGCAATAACCGTTGAGAACATGTGTTACCATCTTTGTTTTATTAATTAGAATTTAATAGTGTACTTAAAAGATCAAGAAACTTTATATCTTAAAAGGAATTATATTAAGGCTTAAATATTAATTTGGTCACTAAATTTGTACCTTTTTTTTCTTTCAATTTAATCATTGAATTTATAATTGAGTTAATTTAATCATTTTACTTTATTAGAATGGTCAATTTAATCACTGAACTTCTAATTTAAGTTAAAAAATTTTGAATTTTTTTTAATGTAAATTTTAAAAGGTATAACTTTGGTTTTGAATAAAAAAATGTATATAAATATATACATATATATATATATATTATAACGGATTTGCTAAGGTGCGCTCCATAGAGCTCTTTAATGCCCGTTCCAACCGTTACCGTAATGGAATTTTTGCTGCAGTGCTCATACAGCCAACCAAGCGGAGCAAAAATACCGTTACGGTAACAGTTGAAGCGGGCATTAAGGCACGCTCCGGAGCTCACCTTAGCAAATCCGTATATTATATATTTATTTCATTCAAAATTTAATGTTCTTATTTGTTTAATATTGAACAAAATGTTTTACCTTTAAACTAATTAAAATTTTATTAAAAAAATAACATTTTAAAATAAAAAAAAAGAAGTTAAATCAAACCCTTTATTTAAAAAAAGAAAAAAATTATAACAAAGGTTAAAATGAGACAGATGTAATATAGACATAATAATATTATGAATATAATTTCACCTTTTAGTGAAATTAATATTAGCTTAAATTAGAAGTTCAATCTTCAAATTGATCATTTCTGTAAAGTAAAATGATTAAATTGACTCAATTAGAAGTTTCGTGATCAAATTGATCATTCTCACAAAATAAAACAATTTAATTAAAAGTTCAATGATTAAATTGAAAAAAAATATAAAAAATATAAGTTTAATGGTCCAATAAACCATTAAATTAATGTAATAAAGAGTCTGACCAGAAAATTTGAGGCATTTAAGAAGAAGCCAAACTGGTTGCTTGCAAGAAAGTCCAGCCCAGCAGCATTAATGAACAAATGAGCATGGTAGTTAGGCCCAGCTACTAGCAGTTAACAGATAGTATTCTATTTATTTAAATTTGAGTACCTCAATTTTCATTTTAGATCTCATTTTTTAAAATAACTTTTAATGTAAAATTTCATTATCAATCCCATAAATATAATAAGTATTTAGACCAACCAAGAACCCATCATTTATTATATTATGAAAGGCAAAGCATATTTTATTTTATATCAAGTCAAACCGAGACATTTGAGAGAGATATGATATAAAATAAAGACATGTTTTAGATATGTCTTTGTCAAGTATGTGTTTTAGACTTATGATTTACTTTTGTGTTATACAAACTATTTATTTTTATCCTTTAGTGGAAGTGGTTTTATAAAATTGGTTTAACTTATTCATTTAATGAAATGTAATATTCATCTTATTTCCCTTTTTTTTTTTCCTAAAAGAAAAGGGCTTACTCATATAATCATACTTAAATTAAATGAATATATCGTTTAAATTCTTATTATGTATTTTAAATTCGTTTACTTCTATATTGTTTAATGAGTGATATTTAATACACTTATTTTTTAAACACTAGTAACATGTTATAATTTATAAAGAAAATATGATTTTTTTTTAAAGAAAATTAATGGCATACTATTATGGGTTATTCCTCTAGTTTGATAAAGTAGTTATTATAAATATTACTTAACTAAGTTTTTAATATCATGTGATATACTTTTTTCTCTCGCTCTCTCTCTCAAGACTAATAAACCATGTAGATTGAAAGCAGAAGATAGATTACATGTAAATTATTTAAAAGCTAAGGGTACATTATTATTATTATTATTATTATTATTATTATTCAAACATTTCTATTTATCTTTGCCAAAGAGATTCTTGTTAATCTTATTAAAGAACATTTATTAATATATTGTAATATGTTCTTTTATCCAAAAAAATAATAATTATTGTATATATATATATATATCTATATATATTATTAGACCTGGGACCATGGGTTCCCTTCACATATGGGGTGGGTTGGATAAAAATTATTTTTAAATGGGTTTTAGTGGGTTAGGCCCGCAAAGAAGGGGGCTGGACCTGACTTGGGAAGGGCTGACCACGGGCGGCCTTTTTCTTTTTCAAGATTCATCTTGTTCTGAATTTCACTCTCTGAAGTCTGAATTCCCAGCGACGATGGTTTGCTTCCCATCAGCGGCTGCAATTGAAAATTTACCTATCTTTTGCAACTGAAAATTTTCTTTGTTTCATGTATGTGCTGAGGTCATTTTCTTTTCTCACAAAATATTCTATCCCTTTTCATTTGCCCCTTCTCTGATTTTTCATTCCTCTGTTTTCTGGTTCAAGCAGCATTCTAGGTCAGCCTGAAACTGGTTCAAGAGAAGTCTAATGTTTATGTATCCTTGTGAAAATCAGAAAATCAATTCATTTCTAAGATGTTGTTGAGTTGAGAGGTTTTCAGGACTGATCATGATGAGCGTTTTTAACTTTTCATTTGTGTTTGAATATTTTGAAAGTATTTCAAGATGAATATGTTGATGGAGTATTAACATCTAAGATGTACTGTTGAGACTTTGAGGTATTAGTACTCTTTTTTTTGGTATTATCATTGAGGAAATCAATAGGGTGGTAGTTATGTTGTATAGATGAGTAGTTTCATGAATCTAAACTTGTGGTGATCAAAAAAGTGTCTCATAAGAAAGGATTTTCTTTACCTTCCATTTTTTCCTTTTCGACAAGTTGCTGTAATATACTCAACTTTTGAGGTTAATGGTGTTGTTACTTTGCCTTTTTGAGCTAACTCCTGAACCGATATAGATAGAGTAAAAACAATATTTGTTGAAATATTGAGTGTTCATATATTTGATCAATATTGTAACATCCCATTAGAATGTTGCTATTAACCTTGTCTCATAAATGTATTATAGCCCCATGGTGATTTATCTCTAATTTATTCTAAAATGAAATTTAGTTTGGGGTTGAGACATGTATAATTACATATCACATTCAATTTTTTGATTAATACAATTGAAACTTGAAAGAATTTTGAATTATTTTAGAATATTCTTTAATTCTCGTTATATTCATTCCTTTTGTAGTAAATTGATTATCTTCTACTAGATGGGAATCAACACCTTCGAAACAATGTCTTGGATAACATGCAATGAAGATGCATGTAGTTCATAATTTTCATGGATTGATTTTTTTCAACATTTATATGCATTTCAGTTATGACTCATTAGGACTTGGTTTTTTATTGATTAAACTTTGAGCACTTGTTTTTTCCTTTTCCTTTTTTTTGAAATACTACTTGAAAATTAAGATACTTACTATAAATTTTTATTTATAATTGAAGAAGGTGGTAAGTTTTTATTAAGAAAAAGGTGGTAAGTTTTTCCCTCTTTTGTAGTATGGGAGCATGTCATCATGACATCAAGTCCCCATTTCTTAATAATGTGTGTGATGTCTTGTTATAAGCTGAATCCTCATGCTCAGCAAGTGAAATTTTGGGACATTGGATTTGGGGCTGCTAAAAGTCTTGGAATGTATTTTTTTCTATTCCTCTAGTATATATTGCATTATCGTTAACTTAGGCTAGTGACAAGTGACTAATTTGCATCCCACCACAGCTGGTTAAAGGGGAGCCAATATTTTTTAAAATTTCATCTAAGTATTACAGAGTGTGTGAGCTTATATTTGGGGCAACACAATATATGTATATATTTGGGTCTATAATATTATGAACAAAGATATATGTATATATTATTTAAATAATTGATAGTATAAAATATAATATTTTATTATTCAAACTAATTCTATTTGTCCTTTAGTGAAACTTCTCCTTTTAGATATCATTTAATTATATTATTGAGTGGATTAATGTAATATACTTTTGTCGAATTAAAAACTAATGATGTAATATTCTCAAAAGACCCTTTCATTTAATCTTTTGGAATTAAATGTAGAGCTTTTTGCTTTCACACAATTTAAATGGTTAATATATATTTTTATCCTTTTTTTATATGAAAATGTTTTTATATTTTTTAAACTTATATATAAAGTCATATATTCAATTTCTCCATCCACTTGTATTCAAATAAATGTCAATGTTTTATTAAATTTTTAAATATGTTATGATATAGGATTAGTTTGAAGATATGAAAATTAAAATTACAAATTCAAGATACTTCAAAATATAAGGAAGATGTAGTGCATGTCATAAGATTAAATATACTTCAAAACACGGCATGTAATTATTTTTTTGTTTTGTTTTTTAAATTCTGTGCTAAGTATATGTATTATGAAAATAATGAGTTGAATTATTATATTTATGTTTATAATTAGAATAAATATGCTTTTGAATAAAATATTATTATATATCTTGGAATTAATAATTATATACATTATTTAAATTGGATGAGTCGGTAAAAGGTTACCTAACGTTCCAAAGTTATGGCTTCAATTTATTCTTGTTTACTTTTGATTAGTTTTAAAATTGGGTCATGAACAGGCAAGTCAGATCCTATTCATTTGTTTCCCAAGTCTTTGTTTCAGGTAACTTAGACATGTCTTGAATATAATAATTGTATTAAGAGAGTGTTTGTCATTCTAGGCTGATACTTTCCAATCCACTATTGAAAATGAAGTGCCTCAAGCAGTCCATAAATAAAACTAAGTCGGGCCAGAGACTATCAAGCCCAAATTCAATACCACACAATACAAAGGTCTGATCTCCAAGGAATAATAAAAACATTTAATTTTGAACTCCATGATACCCTCGGTATGTTTTATTTTGATTTTTTAAAAAATATTTAAGGAATCAAATTTAATTTTAATGAGATTACCATTTAATCCTTCTCATAATCTAATTAAGGATAGAATTTTAGATTAATGAATGTAAATTCTTAAATTAAAAAAAGTAATTAATAAATTTTATATTATTAATCTATTTATTTTAACAAATGAGGTATTTGCTTCAAAACAAAGTAATGAAATTGAAATCCGGAAAGATATAAAAATTATACAATAATTAAAAAAAGCCCCAGTGAGAAAGCTACCACTACGAGTGGGGAAAGAAGTCCAGGAAATTCTGGGAAAAGAAAAGGTCTTTAGCTGAAATGATGGAAACCAGGAATGACGGGTGGCTTGCTGGGACATTTGGAATTTTGGAGGCTTCTTGGTCTGCTATTCCATTTGGGAATATGGTACCCCCTCACTCACTAATTTATAATTTATAAGTAATTAATCCTCATATTATTAAAATTTAGGTAATATATATTTCTTAAATGTTTCTATTTATAATTCTAATGAAACTAACAACAAGGCTTAGGGAAAGAAAGAAAAGATGTAACGTAAAGAATCAATAAGATATACCTAATAAACTAATAAAAATGATCTATTATTTATTATTATAATATATAAAAACAGAAACATCTCCTTATACATTGATGCTCAAAAGGATTTTTTAGTATTTTTTTTTTAAAAAAAATTCTTATTTATCTATTACTTTCGACTATTTCATTTTTTCCATTAAATTATAATATAAAAAGAAAAGACAAACCGTGAATTTTGATATCTAATAAAATATATATATATATTTTGTATGTATGTATACATACATTAAAACACTAATTTAGTTTAAAAGATTAAAATCTTTATTTATTTTTACGTTAGTTATAGCTTCTTCTTCTGCTTTTTTTTCTTGCAACAATTTAAAACTCTATATAATGGTTTATTTCTCATATATTGTATGGTTGCAAAAGATCAAAAACTGAACATCCTTATATTCTTATTTTCTTATAGTAATGTAACTTAATTAAAAAATACCAAGTGATAATATTTAAATTTTTATAGTTATCTATTTTAAATTTTCAAAACTAAATGATATGCTTTAGACTATTTAATGAAAGAATTATCTATTACTAATATTATTTGTATGTAAAATATATATTTTAATTTATTAAATTTTTTATTTAAAAAATATAAAAGAAAAATAGTAATATACATGTTAATAAATAAATTATAAATTTTAACTTTTAAATAATATTATATATATCGCACCAAATGTGACATGAGCTCACAAAAATTCTAAAATTATTTGTAAAATTTTGTAAAATCAAATATTACATGAAAATATTTAATACTTTTCATTTTATTTATAAAATTTATTGAATAATCATTTTATAAGCTTCTTCTTTTGTGAAATCAAATATCATCTATAAATTAATTTTCTTTATAAAATTTATTGAATAATCCTTCTATAAGCATCTTCCTTTGTAAAATCAAATATTATATATAAAACTTTTGAATTTATTAATATTTACAACAATGATGAAAAATTATCAGTGAAAATTTGTATGGATTTCTCTATGGTTATCATTTTAATTAATTCCCAAAAATTACCAAAACAAAATTTATCATTATATATATCACATAAAAATAACATCATTCAACTTAAAATATATTAATTTAGATATAAAAAAATTTCAAAAAAAAATTAAATTATAAATTAAATTACTAAATAAAATAACATATATATAATATAATATTATAACAAAGACATTTATCTTAGATTATATTTAATGACAAGTAATGTGAGTATAAATATAAATATTAAATAGTAACGGAGGAGTCAGGTAGAAATAGATCAAGTGGCCTGCCCTCTTTAGGCAGAGGACTAGGCCAAGGTTTTTCCTTAGTTCTGTTGAGGGTCAGAGACCATGTTTAGGCCTTGCATAGCTTGTTTCTTTTTCTTCTTTTTTTTAAATAATCTTTTAAAAGCTATAAATTGATATACAATTTATAATTTGAACATATAACATATGAATTGTGATAATATTTTCCAGTTCATTATAATTACTTAGCATATATATTTAATATCATTAAGTATTTGTATGGTTTAAATAAGAAAAAAAATTGAATCGTTAAAATAATATATTTCTTTTATTTTCTAAGCTATAATGATTAATAATGTCTTGAATCTGACTTAATTCATTTTCAATTAATCTCTTATTAAAACAATAATTAATTTTTTTAAAAAAAAAGAGATATTACGTTTTCAAAAACTTAAAATGAAATTATAAACATTTAATATTAAAAAAAAAAGAGTATATATCAAATCATTATAATATATAAATAACTGCTAAACATTGTATATTATAAAATAAATAATTTTTAAAAAAGCTACAAATTTGGCAGGAAGAGGTAAGGGAACGAGTCATGGAATACCAAACTTTGAAGTCAAAGGGAATGTGAAACCTAAAATTCAACTCGAAGTCCTACCAACATGCAAACAAGTCAACCGCAATACTTAATAAACCTTAAAAAAGTTTAGATCTTCCATTTAAAATTGAATTATTTATTTATTTATTTTAATATTAAAGGATCTTGTTTATTATCTAAAAAATAATATTTTATTATCAAAATAAATCAATCAAACTCTTTAAAAAAATTGTAATTTATTAAAATAAAAACAAAACATTTAATTTTTTACGAAAATCCCCCTCGCATTAAATTTGGTAAGCTAAGAAGCAGCGCAACACCGAAGTGCGGTCCATCACATTTATTCTGGGCCCCACTCGATTTATTGTCTGCCGTCAACCAGCACTCTTTTTCTTAAAAAAAATAAATTAAACCTGTTACAACGAACAACGTGGCACAAGATCGGTTGTCGAAAATCGGACGGCAGGCATTAAATAATCACTGACTGACGTTCTCACCGATGAAGGAATCTCTTAGTCGTCGGACCATCAAAGAATGTTCAATGTGCGATTCCTCCTCGATAAAATTTCTGTATCTTCTTTAAGAGACGATGGAGGACCAGAAGAAAGATGACTTGCAGCAAGTTTAGCAGGTTTATTTTAAGGCGGAGAGAAAATTTAAGTTAAGAGAGAACATAAAAGAAAAGAAATTGTATTTAAACTTGTTTGTGAATTTTAAGAGAGAAAATAAGTGAAATGTATTACTTTTCTTTAGGAGTTTTGGAAAAAAATGAAATAATATATTATTTAGAAGTAATTTTACCATAATAATATTGCACAAATTTGATATATATGAAAGGAAAAGGTGAAATGGATATAATGGGAATTTTCAAAACTCTCCCCTTTATCCATGCTTTCCTCCCAAAAGTGGACAAATCTGAAATCTTCCTGAATCACTCATGCGTGTAGTCCTTCTTCTTTCCTTCTTTCTAACTTTCTCTTCTTTTCTTTCCAAAAAATACAAACGATCCAAACGTAATACATTCTTTCACTTTCTCTCCAAATCACTCCTTCTAAACTAGTTGATGAACGTTTTCTTCACAGAATCTTTTCTTCTTCTTTTTTCTTTCTTTTTCAATTTAAAAGAAAATTTTTTAGATTTTGATTAAATATTCATGAAAGAAAAACTAATTGTAAATTAAGTTCAAATTGAGTTTTTTATAATTTTATTTTCGTTACAATATTATCATATACTATTATTATTAAATGAGAATTACAAAAATTTCAAATAAAATAAAAAAGTTGTGTAATTAGTATGTTTGACAATTCCCCCCCCCCCCCACCCCCAATAATTCTAGTATAAATAAATAATAAATAACTCATGCGAGTATT
>JAOXNR010054422.1:0-12586 GCA_028571225.1 Parsonsia alboflavescens | reverse complement strand
AATTTATTAAAATTTAATCAAGTGCCCCTAGGGTTTAGTTTATCTTTTTAGGGTTTAGTTTTATCCTTTTAGGATTTGGTTTATTCTTTTAGGGTTTAGTTTATCCTCTTAGGATTTAGTTGATCGTTAGTTGACTAACTACTGTACTCATTAGTATGCACGGTCAAGCACACACTATCATTCCTCTATATTTATTTTTATATATTAGTTCAAGAATTTAAATAATTCAAAAGATTTTATATTATTTATTTTATTTCATTTATTGTACATTTATACCTTGCTTTAATTGAACAGAAGAGGAAGATTGTTCACACGAGCATAATTGGATAATTATGATTATATAATTGAGTTGCTTACACATTTAATATAGTAAAAAGATATTTAAGTATTTTGATTAAGAAAATTTATAGGAAAAAAAAATTTTATTTATTCCAAAATCAATATTGAACAAGAAAATTTTAATTTTAAAAGAGTTGTATGAAAAATATTCAACAATATAATTTTCAATTTTTATAATATTCATGAAAGAGATAATTGATTCAAAGAGACTACATGTGAAAATTTTGAAAATATCACATCAAAACCGCTGGCACTTTGAGGTACAATCACCTGATGATCACAAACAGTATTGTCTTCAATTGAACAACTTCAGTTGCCAAGTGAGGCTTGTCGCAAACACGTTGGTATCCGCTGGTAGAAATCTTAGATCTGCTGACAACAAGGGACAGTGCTCCCTCCCCCTTCCCATCCCCCCAAAAAAATAAATAAGCTTTCTGCCTGTGTAAAAGGCGAGCAATTTGGAAAGGGGAATGAGAATCAAACGGACCAACCAGAAAATCCTTCACCCCAAAAGATGGCTGCAGCTCATGCAACAGAGAAATCCAGTCCTCAACTTTTCCTGAACCAATATCAACTTTGATTTAAGCTAGAAATAGATTACTTTTAAATTGGTGATCTCAAAGTAGAACTCTAAATAGTAATTCTTCTGTGCATATCTAAGTTCAGACTTGACCTTATATATGTTCTTGGAGATACCAGAACAAACAGCACCTTTTCCCTATTACCAGAGAATACAAAACTGTATCAAACAGGATGACATATTTCATTAGTATCAACAGTGGATAAACCCTATAATCTGATTTTGGGTGTAAAAACAATCCACCAAGTGATAACAAAAACTGGAAAAGCTGAAGAATCTAAACTCATGCATCATTAACATTAAAAATCAATAGAAACATTTAGATTCAATCTTTTACAAGTGTTGACCTTTCGCTGTTAAAAAAATATATACTATTTAATTCATCAAACATATCATCTAATCTAGGGATAGGAAAGCGATATTTTACAATCAACATACATTCTCCAACTTCCATCCTTCCTGGGGACAAGGAGGACAGGTACCGGACAAGAGCTCTTCCACTTGTCTTTTTAGCTCCTTGGTCTTCTCTGGATTAGTACTATAGGTGGCCTTGTTTGGTAATGGTACTCCCGGTATCAAGTCTATTTGATGCTCAATCTCTCTCAATGCTGGCAATGCTTGAGGGAGCTCTTCTGAAAACATATCCTCAAATTCCTTCAAAAGAGAACAAACATCACTAGGAAGAGAAGAGTTAGTGTCATCATGAAAAGAAGTAGAATGCAAAGAATGTTTGTATATAGGTAAGACCATTGGCTTGAAGCCCATACATGCACTCTTCAACTCTCTTTCTTTTTGCATAAAAACTCATTTTCTTTCCATTCTTCTTTTCTTCTTCACTCTTGATCTTTTCACTCTCTTTTTCTTTCTTCCTTCCCTCTTTCCCATTTCTTCCTCTCTCATTCTCTCTTGTTTTTCCCCTCATTTTCTCACTTGTCTTTCTCCTCATAGAATTCTTTCATCCTCTCAGAATTTTCTTTTGGTGCATATAGACTTCATGAGGTTTCAAGGGAGTTAAGTGTATCTTTCTTCCTTCAAATTCCAAGGTATGCTTGTTCTAGTGGCCAATTAAAAAATAACTATTAATTTAATTGAAAAATATTCATATGTAAACAAAAAAAAAATTATATTGTTATGGATAGATTATGTCAAAATGAAGTTTAAAATATTTTTTTTCAAAAGCTAAGAATTTAGTTTCAATTTTTTTTAATGAATTTTTCGTCTATATAGTCCCAGAAGTTTAGATCAAACATAAATGAATTTATTCGTTGGGTTGGATTAAAACCCGTTTATATTTTTACCTTTTTGTTGAAAATTCTTTTTTTTTGATAATATTGAATGTGGTTGTTGACGTGGATAATAATAGATGAAATGATGGAATTAACCCCCATAATTGCTCATATGAGGTGCATGCGACTTTCTCCACCTTGGGAATATATGTCATTATCCTGAGATATGGTAATCCATAAAAACTATATATATCAGTTCAAATACAAATATGATCAAATGATATAACAATAAAATTATACACACACACACACACACATATATATATATATATATATATATATATTTCTGAAATTTATTGTAATTGATTTCTTTTACACTAATTTTTATAAAAAAAGATTTTTAATTGGTAGCAAAATTTTAAGTAAAATATTAGCGATTTTTAAAAATAATTTAGTTCTTAATAATTTGTATGACTAATGAAGTCTAATTTAATTTCAAAATATTTATACAAGAAAAAAGATGAATCCTAATGCAAAAGAAAGTTTAACTACTTTTAGATGACGAAAAAAGGGTGACAGATTTAGGTTCATACCCAATATCAATAATAGAATAACTTAAATCTCTTCGGTTGCATGAAATATTAACTTATCTTCAAAATATTTATATTTAAAGATCAAATAAATAATTTTTTTAAAATTAAAGATAGAATTCAAATCTTCAAGATTTTCTTAAGAAAATCAGTTTAGAAGAAAATAGTGGGCATTTAGCCTATATAATTATATAAGTTTGGATCAAACTACAGTTTGATCTTACATGTTTATTCGAAACCATAATAGTCTCTCAAGTTTTTTATGAGTAGTCGAAATGATTCAAACCATCACTTGTCGACTATTTCCATGACGGAACTAGTCACATGCACTACACACGAGGAATTATGAGGGGTAATTCTGTCATTTCATCTCATTTCTTCCAATTAGCCAACTATCAATCTTATTACTATAATTAAAAAAAAAAGACTGCAGAGAATGCTTGATATCCCGGGTTTGTAAGCCTACCCACAGAAAACTAATCGGCAATTCGCCGTCCCTAATAGTACGGCCCCTATAAACACCGCTGGGATCGCCATTAGTGCATCAGTAGCAACTACAAAGTCGAGATTGGAGTTGAGGTGTTCCACGTTGAGTTGAATGCCGTAATACACTAATCCAATTCCAAAGCTGACTATCATCAGCAAAGCCATTCTTTTAACAGCCCAGGTAGAATTCCGTAGAGTATTTGTCGGTGAAGTTCCTAAATTTTTAGTATTGGATTCAGCAGTTTTAGATGGTCTCGGAAAACCATAGATTGACAGGGAGCTCCTTTCCATTGAATCTTTTATATTTTTCTAACACATCCAAAGCTTCTGTGCACCGTCCTCTGCCAAGAAGCCATCTGGAAGACTCCAATACAAATGGGACCAAAATGAAAACAGAATAGACAAGAGGCAGAAAAGAGATGATTCTATGTAGATTTCTCCAATGCAACCTTGTTGCAGTGAAGAAAACGAAGCCATATTGGCCAACTTGGCCTCGCCATTGTCGGCCTACAACTTCTGTGGACAATGCGAGGCAACAAATGCCAATTCCTCATCACCGTTAGAAATTTTGTTTTACAACAAAATATAAATATATATATATATATATATATATATATATATATACATATTTTCTATTATGTAAGATAGATTTATATGCATCTCTGTGCACCTCAAATGACGTCATGCACATAAACTTGATCCACTTAATAGAATTTCTATATATATATATATATTTATATTTATCTGCAATCCATGCCACTCCTAAATGCTCATGCCGTTGGTCAATGCAGCAAGCTTATCATTTTAACAAATCCTTTAGCATCATCTTATGTTCTGCAATTTGGGAACTGCTTGAAAAATTCATTTGAAGGCACAGAGAACAATTTTACCCATTGCTAATGCTTCAGCTCTACTGGAAACCGGCGACTGCCATCTCCGGTGTGGTGTTCCTCTCCGGTGACTATTCGTACTCGGTCTCCCTCTACCTCTCGCTGGAAAATCAAACCTCCGTCAAATTTTCTCCCAGCCAGTCTCACAACCCTTCCAATCTAATCCCCTTTCAATTTTTCCTGCATTAGCCTGCCTCCCCAGATCTATTTGCCCCCCAGCGCCAGCGAAACACACCATCTCCCAACTCCCATCCCAAATCTCTGCTGCCGCCAGCATTTTTCTTTCTCCCTGGCCAATCTAACCCTCTTCAAGGAACTTTCCTTCCTCAGATCCACCAGATCTAACTCCCCCACCTTCCCGTAATCTACTCTACAACCCCTCCATACCAGTTCAGACCCACAACCACCCTCAAAACCAATCTAGCATATGCGTTTATGTTTTTACTTTTTATTAAAAAAAAATTATTATAATAATGAGATTGATAGTTGACTAATTGGAATGAATGGGATGAAATGATAAAATTACCTTTCATAATCCCTCATGTGCCATGCAAGTGACTTGTTCCACCATGGGAGTTACTAGCAAGTGATGATTTTGACCATTTCGACTATTCGTAAAAACTGGAAGGACTATTATTGCTTCCAATAAACACGTGAAACCAATATGTAGTTAAGTCTAAACTTATGGGACTATATAGGTTAAAAGCTCAAAAAATAGTACTTTTAATATAAGTCTTGGAAAAGCCCAGAGTGAAACACGCCACACATTGAGGGAACCTAAGACGCAAGGCAACTACAATCTTTGAAAATTAAAAACCTTTCTTTTCTCAGAATAGAAAACCTTCGAATTACAAATACAAAAGTTCAACTCTTATCTTAGCTCAGTGTAAGGATACAAATTCATGCTTAACTTGCAAACTCCAAGAGTTCCAACGAACCCAAATACTAAAGTCTATACATCCAAAATACACCTCAGAAATAATACTATCCTGATCAACGATTCTCCAGAGTCTCAAGCTTTATCTAACAGGAAAGGAAAGGAAATGAAAGAAAAGAAAAGGAATAGAACAAGTGAACGAAAGAAGCTCAATGAAGGAGTAAGGCTCAAAAAGGAAAAGAAAGCGATAGAAAGAGTTACCAAAACATTAATCAAAATTTTCTTTTAAATCATATTACTAATCTTATTATCTCTGAACGTGATCACGATTTTCAACCGCATATCTCTATTCCAAATGCAAGTATTCCCTGGGTACTATCAGGTAACGCAATGAACTCTTCACCATGTCAAACCTCCTGACATAAATATAGAAGAACATCAGGGTCACGCAATAAACTCTTCACCATGCCAAACCTCATGGCACAGATATAGAAGAACACTTTTTCAATTTTAGCTAGGTCCACACTAAGGTCCATTAGCCCTATGCTTTTCCATCCCTCATGAGATCACCAAGCTAACCCTTCGACCGAAATACATTAATTCATTAGGATCCTTAGACATATTATTACATAAGGTTATAGATAACACCCTTAATCAAATTGGCCGATCCAAATAAGGATTAACTCTATAAACAAATGGATATCATATCCAGAATCATTATCGAGATCGTTTTGAAGACGACTCAACTAGCATATGCTTAAGCACCACTCAAGAAAATGATTTAAAATTTCAGATAGAACCAACTCAAGAATAATTCAAAGGTCAAGTAATTGTAACATGAAAGTACTTAATAGGGTATATAAACTAGCCAAGATTACAAGAGTTGATTATTTGTCTAGAAAATGGTCCATAAGTGCTCAAAGTATTTAAATAAAGATAAAATCAAAAGTATACTAAACTATAATAATAATAATAATAATAGTTGTAGTAGTATAGTAGAATACTTGAGCTAGGGTTTAAAGATTTAATAAAAGATAATATCAAAATAAATTTATGTTCAAACTTCAAAATTAACCCTTCCCGGTTAACTCTTTCCCAAACTCCATTGAACTCCAGTCATAATTCCAAAACTCAAACAACTTCAACAAAGTCAACAATCCATCGTTAAGATTAGAGAAGGACAGCAAAGGACAGAGTCAATTTAACAACTGTATAAGCTCTAAGATGATGAATTAGAAGATTAAACTCTCGGAATTAAAACAGAGCATGAACGCAAGAATTGAATCTTCAAAGAAAGAAAGAATGAACTCCACTCACCTCTTCACAGTCTTAAATCGAGCCTTCCCGTCTGTTCCTTAGCTTAATCCTATTCAAATCTCAGCTCTCTACTCAATTGGGCTTCTCTCCGCACTCTGACTCCTTTCTTCCCCTTTCTGCTTCTGTCCCTCTTTCTTCTTTTTTTTTTTTTTTTTCAAAACCGACTCTCTTGTCTCCTCTAATCTGTCTTTCTTGCCCTTTTCTTTTAAACTCCAATCCCCACACTTTTGTAGTTTGTAGTTTACACCCTCCAAAAGTCTCAAATTTAATATTCAAGTCCACCAATTGAGTTAAATCAAAACTTATTTGGTCCATAAATAAAAGACACAAATTATCCCCATCTAAGCTTAAAACTTAAACCAATTTCTAAATAAAACCCCATTGAACCCAAAATAAATCAAAAGTTGTAATAAATTTCATTTTTTCTTGATTTAAAAATTCATAATTCGTTTAACGAAATAAATTATCAATCTTAAGAAAAATTCATGAAATAGATTAAAAAATACAATTTTAAGTTTAAATATAAGAAATAATTAAACAAATAGAGAGTCAAAACCCGTTATTTACAATCCAAGATAGTCAAGAAATCTAAAGTAGTGTTTCTCAAATTCTCACTATGTATTTGCATAACATCTCAAATTCCTCCACCAAATTCATTTTAGTTACCCTGAAATTGATCTATACTCTGCAAATTCTATCGTATATAACTAGTATATTAAAATTCTACTTTTTGAAAGACTAATTTGACCTAGACTTAAATTACATCATAATGTATACAGAATCTTGATCAAGTCTATATTAACAATATGTTTCATAAAAGGAATGTGTTTTTTCTTTAATATTTTTTAGTCCTAAGTAAAGAAAGTCATGAACACATCATCATCTTATACATTAAATCTACAATTTGTTGATTATTATTTGGTGCAAAGGACATTTAATAAAGTTTAAATTAAATATAAACTTTTTGAACAAGTGTTTAAGTTAATTTAATTAATATTCATAGTTATTTTTTAGGTATTTAACTCCCTTAATCATTAATTAAACTATTTTTATTATTAGAAAGAATATTCATAATATATTACTCCCTCCATCTGGAATTGGATATCCGATTTTGACTCACACAAATTTTAAGAAAATTAGTCAACTAAGTTCATTTTACACTTAACAATATCAATTTATTAACAAAATTTTTAACTCATTGAGGAAATGAGACATTCATTTCGACAATTCATAATGGAAATGTAGACATTCAATTCTAGATGAAGTGTAAAACTCCAATTTCTATACTACCCGAGATTATAAATAATTGGTTTAATTTTTCATTTATTTAATTATTTTCTTATATTTATATTTGAAAATAATATTTGTTTATTTATTGTCAATTTTTCTAATGAAATGATGAAAATGTATTTGTATATTTTAATATGGTTTAAAATTGTTGGTTAAATGAATATTTATTTTTTTGTTTAAATATCTCCAAATATTTTCTTATTTCATTATTTGATTTAATTTATTACTATTGTTATTATTTGGGAGTTAGTTGGGACTCTTTGTGAATTAAGAAAAGTGAGGGATCAAGTGTTAATTATAGAAAGAGATGAGGAATTAGGTGGGGTGTCATTGAAGAATTAGTTAGGTATGGGATTGGAGCGAGAGGGTGCAGTTGGCTTCTGGAAAGATAAAGAAAGACGAAGCGAATAGAAGGGGAGGGAGAGGAATGCTTCTCCTCTGTGAAATTGGAACCGAGAAGAAACTGGAGAGAGCGAGAGAGAGAGATAAGCAGAGAAGAAGTTTGATTGAGTTTAACCGGTAGACTAGGGTGAGTGGAGTTTCCTTCTTTCTTTCTTTTCTTCTCTCTTCCTTCCTATACCGAATTGCTTTGTTTTTCATTAATCTGAGCCCCCAATTGTTCAACCGATTCTTGGAGCTTTAGTTAGTGAATTTGTGAAGTATGGTCATTAACTAATGGTGCCAGTGGATTCTGGAAGAAAAGTGAATGGATTTGTATTGATCGAATTCTTTTCCTTGAAAATTCTCCTTCTGCAAATAGCAGGCTCTGTTTTAAGTCTGAGAATTCGATCTTTTAATCTTTTAATTCAGGTCTTAGAGCTTTATTTTTGTGGTTTTAAATATGTATTGAGGTGCATCTTGTAGAGATGATGGCTGTTGAAAATTGATTGATTTAACCATGCGGCGAAAAGAAGGGTGGCTGACCTACAAGTTTGATGTTGTTTGCCTGGAGGTCCTTGCAAAGCAGTAGTGGCTGTTAGAATCATGGCTTATATTGATGAATTTCTTTTCCTTATGATTTCTGGGCCATAATTTGTTTCGGGTGTATAACCGTAGGTTTGGTTAATTGGTGGATTTCTTGAGAGTTTATTATTAAGTTTCATTTCTTCTGCTCTAGGCTAATATCCAATACCCCAGACCGTTGATTCTCCATTTGATTCCATATCTTGATGCCCTGACACTTAAACTCCATGGTTAGCAGTAAGATAACCATTAAAGCGTCCCTAATTAGTCTTGTAGATTAACTCCTTCCTGCAGTAGCAATTCTTAGTAATTCAAATGCTCGAATTTTACTGCCATGCACCAATCTTCAATTTCCTTGAGTCCGGAGTACCTCTTTAGGATTATCAAAGCAGACCGTTGCTTAAAGGAACTTACCATTTTACTGAGCCTGTAATCTTCACATCTAAGCCTTCATTTGGTAGAAGTTGCCTAACTCTTGAAACCTGATCATGAAGATTCATTGTAGTGTATAAATACACCAAGATTCTTTTCCTTGTTATTTATTTATTTTGAGAGATGCTTATAGTGTATAAATACACTAAATCTCTTTTATTTATTTATTTATTTTGTAGAGATGCTTATAGTGTATAAATACACTATATCTCTTTTCTTTATTTATTTATTTAGTGTTTAGGAATGTTTATAGTATATAAATACATAAATCTTATTCAGTTTGTATTTATTAGTACAATATTTAATAGAATAAAGATTTATCAATTACAATATAACATGGACTTTATAATTAATCCTACGTGGGATTAAACATGGACAACTCAATGGTCTAGAAAAGGGTTCACAATCAGGATTAACAGATATCATTTCTCTATGTCTCTTCTATTCTTTACAACAATTATAATTTTTCTCTCTCTATATTTGACTTTAGTATTGGAGCAGGATATTGAGAAACATCTCCTCCCATGAGATTTCGAACCTTGCAAATTTTTTGAACAACTCACACGGTGATCTAGTTAGAATCCAAACCGACCCTCATTGATAGAGTTCCGACTACATCACATTGTGTAAGTCAGTGCGCTGATAATTATCTCGTCCTCTGCATTCCTGACCAACGATTTTATCTCTATGGTTTTAAGTGGTCATTGCCTTAGTTCTAGTAAGTACACTCACAGTAGTTAACGAAGAGCTCATATTTATGGGATTCTTTGATTACGTTGCCGCATAAGCATCCCTATGGTCACAATTTATCTTACTCCGATTAGTCCTTGATATTGCTTTAATTGATTTCCTCACGTGCAGTAGTAATTTTCTGGCATCCCAGGTTATCCATTATCATAAACCACCTTCATGTGTTGTTGTAACCCAACCAGCATCTTGATGGACCATATCTTTAAGAATTAGGATTATAAGAGTTTTAGGAATTGTACCATAGGCATAACTCTGGAAATATTACACCTTTTTCAGCTGTGAACCTGGCCTCTTAATTGCCATCTTAGGGACTGAATTGAAAAAAACTTGAGGTTGTAAGCTTGCAACATTTAACTCTAGTAGCTTACAACCTCAAGTTTCATGATCTGATCTAAATATTCTTTAATCCCTAAAACATTATATAATCCTAGCCTCTCAGGAGTTGTTTATCTGTTCTTATCTCAATTTCAACCTACCCTATTTACTCATAAGATTTTTGGAATATATAGTATTAATACTTCAAGCTGTTTTCAGCCAACTTTGGGGATTAAACTGTACCAATAAGAGCTATCGTGTTCTTTATATCGTTGGAAAACCCTATGAATCTAGTTTATTATGCAACAAACGGTTTGTGATTTGGAGCTTCCTACAGGAAAAATATGATCCATTTACTAAAGTCGGGCAAAATTGACTGATAGAACGAATTTAGTATTATGATTTCTTCTTATTAGATTGTTTATGTGCTTTTGATGAAACCAAATGGGTAGTTTGGAAATACCATTACATGATGAGTGTTTATATTCTTTTAGTTAAATCTTTATTTAAATATGTTGAGGTTCATGAGACGTTTTCTATAGAAATATTTAACTCTTGTAATCCTTGCTATTTTTGTTTACTCATTTAAGTATTTGATTAACATTTAGATTCCTTTGGCTTGAATCTTGAAGTGAGATTCTCCGTGAATTGTTAACTCTTTTAGAGGCCCTAATCTTCAATTATAACCCTTGGATATCCTTGTGTGATCTCTGTTCAATTATTCTTTATTTAAATAAATTCATTTATCCTTTTGGAATATCCTAAATTCTTGTTATAGTTACTTGACCTTTGAATTATTCTTGGATTAATTCCATTTGCAAGATTATTATTATCTGTAATCATGAATGAAATCTCAAACGACTTTCTTGCAATTAAGTTATTAAGGAATTTATTCCCTATTTTTTAAAAAAGATCCATAATTGAATCAAGCATGTTTTATTCTCAGAAATAATATACTTGTGATTTCTTGAGTGGTGCCATTAGTCGGGTTGTCTCCGAAACAATCTCAATAATGATTATAGAATATGGTATCTATAGGATTATAGAATGAACCAACCCTTGACTAGAAAGTGCAAGCTAATTTCAGGTTCTATCGATAATCCTATAAGGTATAGTATTGTTTGAATCCATGAATCCTTGTTATTGGCAAGTGTAATTTAGTGTTGGGCATCCTGCAATGGTCGGGAAGGTATTGGGCCGACGATTCTTGTCTATGGACCCCGCTACCAGAGTGAGCTTGTGTAACTGTGCCAAGAGGTTTGGCATGGTGAGGTGTTCACTGCGTGACCCAATGGTATTCGGGGAATCGCTTTACTTGAATCTATGACTCAGTGGTGGGCGGTTGAAAATTTTAATCACATCTGGAGTAAAAAGATTGGTTAAATGTTTTTTTTAAAAAGTCTTTATGACTTCTTGTTTTATGAAATTCAGATAGATTTTCTAGGCATATTGTTTTATGAATCTTGTTCTGAATCGAGAAATGAGTTCCAATGTATTTTCTAGAAGAAAAAAAAAAAGAAAATTGATTTGAGATTTCGATATTGTTAAACATTTCTCCCTCATTGAGCTTTTTTTGCTCATTTGGTCTATTTCATTCTTTTCCTTTCCTTTCCCGTTTAGGTGAGGCATGTGCCTTTGGGAGTTCTTTGAGAAGAAGGGTATTTTTTTTGAGGCACGCTTTCAATGCTGGATAATGTAATTGTTGGATGTTCCACAGCATTTTTGTAAGTTAATGAGTTAAGCATAAATTCTATATTTTTGTATTATTTCGAAATGAGAATCAGATTTTTGTAATTGTATTTTATAGCTTAGCTTTGAGTATGAAAGTTTTTAATTTTCATAGATTCTAGAAGCCTTGCATGTTAAGTTAATCTAATTCGTGACGCGTGACACTTTGGGTTTCGGCGCGTTACACACGATAGGAGTATTAAATAATATCATTTTTTTTATTAAAATATTATGCAAGGCACTGGTAATCTACCTATATATACATATATATATATATATATATTTATAGGGTATTGCTATGAAATGCGCTATACAAAAAGCACAGTTAAGCCTCTAACGATCAAAATTAACTGTAAACATCTGATTTTATTTTTTAAAAATAAAATCTTCAATAAAAATATTATTTTTTAAAATATATTTTATATACTATACCCTAAAAAGATAAACTAAATTTTAGGGGTATTGGATCAAATTTATTATTATTTTAAAAAATAATAATTAACCGTTAATTTTAACTGTTATAAACTTAAAAGTGCACTCCGCACTCTATAGCATTTTCGTGTGTGTGTATGCCATGGAGTGCTATGAAGTACACTTTATGGGAATGCTCCAATTAAGTTTCTAATAGTCAAAGTTAATGGTAAGTTATTAAGAAAAAATAAATTCTTTTATAAAAAATTATTTTTGCAAATATTTTTTATAAACTAAACTATATGGTACTTGATTAAATTTTTTTTTTTTAAAAAAAAAAGACAGTTAACAATTAATTTTAACCGTTAGACATTTAATTGGAGAACTCACTA
>JAOXNR010054421.1:0-12586 GCA_028571225.1 Parsonsia alboflavescens | reverse complement strand
AGTGTATATAAAAATATTAATTGGCAGAGACCTTTGCCCTTCAATGATCTACCATCTCTCATTTTGTTACCTAAAAAACAAAATAAAATAAAGAAGAAGCGAGATCACCGCCCTCATGACAACTTGCACACCAAATTACCATTTGTCAACACCAAAGCTTACCACCACATCAGCCTTGCAGAGCCTTCCTTTCACACCTAAAATGGGCCTAGAAACAGACCTAAGCCCTTTTTCTTACGGCCCGTAAAAGTTGAGTCAAAAAAAAAAAAAAAGGAAGCTTGAGCTAACAAACTGCCACCATTTCCTTTCTCCAAAAATACCAAACTATATGAGTCATCTTAACACTCGTATATGTGTGTCGGCCAACACTACAAAGTACCATATTTTTCTCACTATATTTCATCCGTAAAACCAGACCACGCAAGTCTCCTTAGCTCTGCTCAAAAACAGAGAAAACAGAAAGCTTGGGAGCAAGCTGTCGCGAGGAGTACTTGAGGAGAAGAAAGGATCATGAAGCATTTTGGTGCAGAGTAGCCCAGGATCTTGCAATTGTAGCTTCATTCCACCACCGGTAATCTCATTTTTTGTGAGTAATTCTTTGATGTTAGAGTTATAATGTAATTTTCATTTAAGCACAATTTTATTATTGATCGAGGAGGATGATTATAAATTGTTTAAATGGAGTTTGTTTGATGAATTGTGGAGTTGGTTAAATGAAATCACTTGTGAAATGGAGTTTGGGCAGACTGTTTTATGACTGGAATGGAGCTCAAATTTGGTTTGAGTCTTGATTAAATTTATGCCTTGATGTTAACTATGTTGTTAACCTTCTTATCTATTTTTGTGATCCATGAATTGCTTTTATGATTATAAATAGAGCTTATTTAAATGCTATGTTTTCAAATTGAAAATATGAATTTAAGGATTTTGAGATCTAGAATGAAATTTGGGAAATATGATTAGTATAGTTATAACAATGAATTTCTTCATTTGGAATAAAAGAATTAAATTTTGAGAGAATGATCAAAGCTGTTCAAATTTTAAATCCTTTCTACTTTTTTTAAAATTATGAATTTTATAAACCTTTGAGACATAAATATATTCATATATAACTCTAATTTGATCAAATGATCATTGGAAACAAGTTTTGGATTAAAGTTGTCCACTATGATTCTGAAGTTATAAAAATAGTTTTTTTAGACCTAATTTATGTCATAACTTTAAATTTGATAACGTATCTTCTATGAAAGTGTTAAACAAAATTTCTTAAGTTTTTATAGCTTCTGTATATATATGAGTTTATATATTTAAAGTTAAAATTTTCAGATCTTTTTTTATATGTATATATCGATATACATTTCAATGGACTATTTATACGTATTATGTAAACTTTAAATTTTAGGAAAGAATTCCCATGAAATCCAATTTCCCACTTTATTGATTAGAAACCTTCAAATTTTTTAGGGCTTTTAGCCTATTTGGTTCCACAAGTTTGGGTCAAAATACAATACGATCCTAAATATTTTTTTAAGCCATAATGGTACCTCAAGTTTTTATGAGGATCTTTAATGGTCCAAACCACCACTTGTTGGCCATTCACATAGTGGAGCCAGTCACGTGCACAATATGTGAGGGTGTTTGAGGGTTAAAATTATCCTTTCATGCCCTTCCCCAAGATCTAGTCATCGGCATTGCTGGTTGTTGTTGAGGCGGCGGATGAGGTGGAGTTTTCTCCTGATAATTCTCGTCGAATTGTTTGCTGAAAGCAACTTGCTCGAGCGCCAATATCTACATCCTTCTGAAGTTTTGAATCTGGCATTGAAATTCCGCAGGGGACATGATGGTTGTCTGATCACATGCCGCTCATTTGGTACGACAGAAAACCCTTGGGCAGCCATAATCGTTGCCGTTCGAGTTGCCAGAGCCAATGGGTCATCTAATTTGGTGGGCTGTGGGTGACCCCCTTATCTAAACCAAATAGAAAATAGTTATCTTTCTTAGCAACCACCTCTCCCACAGCCATAGATGGCCTCGAAGAATCATCTATGCTTGATTCAACTACACAAAATTCCATGCATCAACAAACCACTGCCTCTCAGACTTGGAATTGTTTGACCCAATACTACTGGCGGATGCCATAGCATTTAAGGGGAAAATAAACAGTCTGAGTCGAGTAGACTGGGAGGTGGAGCGATTAAGGAGATCAAATTCAAGTATCATGTGCTCCAATAGTGTTTCTCATTAGATTTTGCTTGGAATAATATGACTTTCAACAGATCTTCCTCTTTGGTTTCCAATCAAACCACCAATGGAATTACTGAGGCACCAGCCACAACAGTGCAATCTGGCGGTTTTGATGAAGAAGAGTTTCCTATTGCTCGTCTTCTACAAAATAGAATCTTCATGATTGGTAATATCCCTCCAATTTCTTCCAAAGATGGCTTAAATGTTTACAAGGGTAGGCTTCAAGGTTTCAGATTGGTTTGTTTTGTGATGTCTTATGAAAATACTTCCGTGTCGTTCGTAGAAACCTTGGGAATTTGTGTGACTATCATTGCTTCTGGTCATGCAATTGCTGCTATAGGAGATGTTGGTATGTTCTTGGAATCCTTCGGAATGGTCCATAACTCGTCACCGGTGGAGGAGGGACTTGAAAGGACGAGTTTAACCCTCAAACATCCTCACGTGTTGTGCATGTGATCGGCTCTCCCATGCGAGTGGACAGCAAGTGGTGGTTTGGACCATTCTGGCTACTCGTAAAAACTTGAAGGATCTTTATGGCTTTAAAAAAAATATTTGGGACCAAACTGTATTTTAACCCAAACTTGTGGGATCAAATGCGCTAAAAGCCCAATTTTATAAAAGTATCTTTATATCTATAAAGATTTTGTTAAAAAGATTTTCAAGGATATTATAAGTCCCTCAAAGGCATGAATTTAATCCCAAGCTTAAGCTAATTTAGCTTTTGAAACAATCTTGATTTAGAAAAACATCCTTTCAAATCATTTTGAAACCTTTCCTTAAAAAGGAACTATTTTAAGGTTATAAATCCAACTCCAAGGAAATTATATTTATGTATGTCTCTATTTTCAAGATTTGAACCTTTCAAATGTTATATGGGCTTTCTAGACCTATTTCAAACAAGTCAAACTTACTTTGAGAACAGAGCTCAATCAAACAAAAGAAATTATTGCATACCATTTGAATTCAGTGATTAATGCTCCATGAGAGTCTTTGGTATGGAATCGGGTCATGTTCGGGATGACTTCGATAAGAAAATGAATATATGAAATCCAATAGATCGAGATTAGGACAACTAATAGATATGGTAATCTACTTAACCATCCCACTGATCGTGCGACGTAACACAAACAAATTAATATCTAACTTTTCCTAACATATAGCAAGGGCAAGTAAGGATCGATCCGATAGTTAATTAGTTCAAAGTAAAATCTATTATTTGACAATGTTTGGGGATAAAAGTGAAGAATTAAAAATTTACAACTTAAAAGGAAATAATTAAAAGAAAACAATCCAAAGATAGGAGTTATCAATCAAGAAAGTTAACAAGAACAATTCATAGATCATGCTTTATGGAGAAAATCATCGATAATATAATTGAACAGTTGATTTTAGAAATTTTCTAAACTCTCAAATTCCTATCATTTAAATAGATTTACATTTCGTAGAAAGAAATAAAATATCTAATTTAACCAATTAAAGCTATGTCTCAGCGAAGAATAAATTTAATCAATTGAACTGCATAAAACATGAATTCATCACCAATGTCAAATTACATAAACAAAGTAGCTTTAATTCATGCAATTTGATTCATACCATTCTCTATTGTCAAATAAAGTTGTTAGACAAACAACAGTTGCTACTTGTGGATTTATCAATTTTAGCGATAATATTTAAACCCTAACAGTATAATCATGCAAATTAATCTAGGTGATCATGCTAAATCGATAAGCACAATTAATAAGATTAAAACAAGAATTGCATAAATACTCATCAAAAGTCTAAATCTTTAATAAAAAGAATATCTCATAAACCCATAAAAACATAAATCTACTTCATGTTCTTGCTAATAAAAAAATCTACTCACATGACATAATAACAATTAAAGTATAAAAAGAGTAGAAGAGAAAAGAAGAATTTTTATAATCTTATCAACTTTGATGAATTTCTTCTTCCTTGGAAATCCTTCTTGATAGTCCTAACTTTAGAGATTGAAATTCCCAAGCTTAGGGATGGGATTATAAGCCTTGGGATTGAGAGCTTATGAAAAATAATTAAGAAAGGCTATTTATTCTTGGCCTCTTTATTTCCTAATCCTAACCCTAAAATTATTCCTAAACTATTACTAATATCCTAATAAAATAAAATTGACTAAATCCTATCTATTAGAGAATTGGAATCCAAATTACAAATAATTCTTCTTTTTCTGTGCATTATTGGAATCATGATGTGTGCTGAATTTGCAATTTTACCCTTTTTTTTGTGGGTCTTATTCTTCCCAAATTAACCGACAAACAAAAGAAAAAGTAATGAGAGAAAACTATTATAAAACATCATAATTAGACTAAAATTATCTCAAATAAATACATCATAACACGTAAAATCTAGTCACATTACATTCAAACTACCCACCTCTCACCTATTCTGATGACTTAGTCCTAGAATCTTAAATATTTTTACTGGACATATAGTTGATTTGGGGAACCTGCAAGGGATGGAAAGCATAGGGTTGACATATCCTTGGGTATGGAGCCGATTAACTATAAATAATAGTTCCTTCTCATGATGTTGGGAGGTTTAATCGCTTCGAGGGTTCTCCCATGATAATGATGTTTCGCGGGGGATAATTGTACCAAATTTAGTTATGGTGTCTAAGGATGGTTGGTCATGATCATGCAAACAGTGAAATAAGGATGGTGGTTGAAAATGTTTAAATGTCTAGATTTTATCTTAATTGATGAAAATTGTTTGTTTTCTTCCAGAATTAAATGCTTTGAAGCTTTGAGTTCTTGTTTTCCATTCTGAATATGCATTTTATAATGGTATTTTTCTCTTACATTTCAAGGATCACTCAATGACCTTTTTGCTGACTTAGTTGCCTCATTTTCTTTCTTTTACAGATTTTGAGACGGAACCAGAATATCAGTAGATGATCTATATATCCACAATCATGACGAAATTAGGATATACTCTTTTGCAGCTTTCCATCCAAAAATTCGGATCGACGGTTGAGGAGGGAGGTGGGGTTTCAAGAAGAAGATTTTTGCTTTCATTTTTTCCTCCCTAAATTTACCCTTGGAAAAAGTCAAATGAAAAGGGTTTGACTTGATTCTATTAACCCTTAATGGTCAAGTTGGACTGAAGTGTCTCTTTCAATATTTTTTTAAAGTTTGAGTGTTCAGAATTAGCAAAATTTAGTTCGAGTGTCTAAACAAAAAAATCAAAAAGTTTAGATGCTTCTGCCACTTTTTATCCTATTATATTTCAAAATTTTATTACTCAGAAAAGTTGTCCTAACAATATTCAAATACATGTAAGCTTTTGGAAAATGACATTTTTCCTACCTGAAATTTGGCCCAAAGTCAGTTTTAATACTGAAGTTTTTTTTCCCTTACTCAAAGGTACCTAAACAATTTATGGGTGACTATAATGCTACCTATAGTCAAATTCCTAACACCGAACTGTTAACTCAAAAGGTAATTTCGTCCATTCTACAAGAGGCAAATAAAGCCAAAAAAAAAAGGGAAAGAAAAAGGGAAAATGACCTTCTGGATACATGAAGTTTAAGTCAAAGTTACACTATACCCATATCATTTTCAATCAATTTTTTTGACAAACATTTGTTAGCTCACAGGATAATTTCTTCTATTCTACAATAGAAAAATAAAGAAAATAAGTCCAAAAGACGTAGGGGGTGTGATCAAAACTATACTCATAATTTGGTTCTTCTTCAACCTACTTTAAAAATTCATTGTAGTGGTAGTGGGAGGATTATTATCTTCAATAGCAATTTAGTCTTAGAAACTATTCATTTGATAGACAAGATATCTTTAAAACTTTTCAATATGATATGCATACCTCTTTCTAGGCTAGGATTAGCATGAAAGTAAAATTTTTTCCTATTTTGAAAATAAGTGAATCTTCCACTTTCTGAAAACTAGCATTCTATCCTAGTAGAAGATGCCCAAGCAAAGCCTCATCTTCTACATATCTCTTTGCAATCACTCGGACCAAGGCTGCCAGTGGAGGACAATTCCAATCAATTATGGTTTTGTTGGTCCTCTTAAACCCGTCACTTACTGTACAATTGAAATGAATTTTATAACAACACACCCCTCAGATACATTTTACCTCTATTTTTGATCTTCACAAACTACTATCGGATCTTTCATTGAATGAAATTGTAGGGTTATTGTTGTTCGAAGAAAAGTAGCAATCTTTTTTATCACAAAAATAAGTAAAAGTAACAATAAAATTGTTTGAAAATCTAATGAAACTAAAATTCATCCCCTTCATGTTAAACAATTTGCACATGCAAGTATACGTATCATTAACAAATAATAAAGTGATTAAACGAGTGTCGCCCCACAGAGAGTTTATGAATAAAAACAAGTATTAATCACTAAAAAACAAATTTCTTCCAAGTCAAAAAAATCAAAAGGTAAAAATTTGAGATTTAAAACTAAAATAAAGCATTAAAAATATTTTAGAAAAGATTAGTAGATAAAAATACTAGGATTACAATTTCATCAAAAACAAATTTAATAGAGAAAAAATCCTTTCCAACAAATAATAATTATGCAAATTGATTAACCGTGACGCATAAATTCCTTTAATTCTCTTTCAAACAATTAAAGAGCTTACCCAATCAATTACAAAAGATATATGTCTATGCCAATGAAAAAAGAATGAGTAGATGAAGCACAATCATGATATGGATACCTCGGGTAATTAGATATATATCTATCCTAATTACAAAAAAAAATTAACTTATCAGAAGTCAATCTTAACAAGAGTTATTTGTTTATAGATCCAAAAATCAAAAGTTCTCTTTCAATTCCTAAAGGTTTTGTAAAATAAAAAGATGATCAGTGTTCTTAACAAATAAAACATGAACAAATAAATTAATAAAGCATAATCACCATATGAAGCAATAAGAATTAAGTCAAATAAATTGACTAAGAATCCATTGCAATCTTAGTACAATTAAACTAGCTACTCATCATCATCTCAAAACAATACAAGATAAAAGATTGAAGCATAAGAAGAGTAGAAAGAAATAAAGAAACTAATTGCAAACTCTCCAATCTTCAATCTCCCTTGATGAACTCTGAGATGGCTACCTTCAAGAAATCGTGTTTGTAAAGAAAATAGAAATGTGAGAGATGATATCCTTGTGATTGTCTAGAAAACTAACCTATTTATAGAAGACTAAGATACTAAAATTAAACTAACTATTAAAAAAGAAGTATTTTCATTATAAGAATAGGAAGTAGTTTTCCTCTATGACTTTATCTTCCAATTTCTTCTAAAATTTGAATTAAGAAACTCCAATTCTTCTCCTTGTTGATTTATAATTCCTCCAAATATTCTTTTTCTTGAATTAGGATTCTCCTTTCTCCTTAAATTCCACTTTTTCCCTTTTTGAATTCTTTTCCGTAAAAATTCCTGCAATCAAAGAATTAAATATGGAAGTAATAATATTCCACAAATTGACATAAAATAACTAGAATTATCGATAAATAATTCATTAAAAATCATACAAAACTAGTTATTTTATTGCTTATTAGTTCCATATACCACTGCACCAATACAAGATCCCTTTTTTCACAATCGCAAGTTGTTCCTCCATTGCATAACTACAAGTTGTTTTGAGTTGTTGGGATTAAGTCCTAAAGTATACGAATCCAAAGACAGTTACCATTTCATTATCCAAGAATTGAGCTGCTATTGTTGGATAGGCTTGTGTTCAAGTTGAAGAATCCTAGTTTCATCTCCAAAAACCATATATTTCCCAAGTAATCTAAACTCTAAAGGAGAACTCCTCTTCCAATTCTCAAAACTAAGTTCCCATTATGGAGGAAGAGTTCATGTAGGTTGAAGAAGAACCAAATTGTGAGCATAGCTAGATCAAACCCTTTCTAGCTTGTGAACATATTTTCTTTATTTTTCTCTTGTAATTATCTTCTGAGTTAACGAACGAGTGTCAAAAAATTGATGAAAGGTATCATTTTGGTCACTTGTAAATAGTTTGGATACTTGGTTGTCGTAAGGAAAAATAAAAAACTATTAGTATAAGTGTAAGTGTAACTTTGATTTAAACTTCAAGTATCAAAAAGGTCATTTTCCTTTTTTTCTTTATTTATCTTTTGAAGAATATGGATGAAATTACCCCCTGAATTAATGGCTTGGGGTTAGGAATTTGATGGTGGATAGCATTTTAATCACACATAAATTGTTTGGATACCTTAGTGTAAGAAAGAAAACTTCAGTATCAAAATTAACTATGAGTCAAACTTTTTATTATTATTATTTTTAATTTAGATGTGTCCGGATTAGACTCTAGCAAGAACCTTGACCCACTAGAGTCTGCAACTCACCAAGGAGAAGACCGAGTCAAACTCATCACCTACACTGTGCATGCTTCACCTCCGAATCACTTGACCATACTCTTGGGTGCAACTTTAGATCAAACTTCAAATAGGAAAAAGGTCATTTTCCCTATTTGATTTTATGCATTTTATAACTACTTTTCTATGATTAATTTTTATGTTTTAGATGATACAAATAATAAAAGTATTAATGTTAATTTTATTTTTTAAAAAGGAAAATTATAAGCTACTTTAGGGAGTCGATTGGACTATCATTTTGTAAGCTATTTAGGAACTAGGCCTAAGCTTTATCCAATCCAAGTTTTAAGAGTCTAGTTGGGCTATATTGATAGGTATAGCCACAAGCAAAGCTTTTGAATAAGTTAGGCTCAAACCTAAAATGTAAGCTTTAATGAGTCACATGTCAGGTCTTTAGACCCTAATAATCATATAAATTAAAAATGAAAGTCAAAAATACCCAAATAATTTCTAATTTTTATGTAAGAATTCATTAAATTAATAATATATATTATATAGAAAGATATAAATGGGAAAAAATTTACTTACCAAATAACTCAAAATGTGCTTCATTCTTGAAATTTATTGAAAAGAAAGTGGCAATTTCATAGAAGTGTCATTTAGTTGAGTTATTTCAAATTTCGGTTACAGTTATAGGTTTTTTGAAAAAATCTAAGATGATACTTTTTAGGACAACTATATTCTTGTAAAAAAGGGCACGCTATACAAAATAACCCAAGGATTTACAAATATATGAGTTGTTATTTATAAATGTATAAGTTGTTTTAAGCATATGAATTGTTTAAGAATGAAGGGGTCAGAAGGGTAGTTGTGTAAAATAACATGTTAAAATAGACTTATTTTGTCAAGAGTTTTTAGTTTATTTAATCCTACAAGTTTTGGATAAAATACAATTCGGTCCCACATGTTTATCTGAAGTCATAACGGTCCCTCGTATTTTCATGATGGTCCACACCAGCACTTCCTAGCTACTCCCACACGGAACAAGGCACATGCACTACACATGAGGGTCTCTAGGAATAATTTTGTCATTCCAACCCCCTGTCTCTCTTTCCCTTTCTCTTTCCTTCCCTCTTTTTTTCAAAAAAACAAATCTATTCTACTTTAGCTCCAAGTCCAAGCTTGTAGTTTATGGTGTTTTAGATCTCAGAAGCAATCGAGCTTGGGGAGTTAAGGATTTGACCTTCATTATCTATCTTTTTTCTAGTTTCGCATCCAATGGTTTTAGTTTTATATTTATTTAATTTTTGCTAATAAATGACCTACTCACCATTGAGCTTGTTTTCGTTGGAAGTGTTGGAGCATGTGCTCTCGTTCCTGAGTTCATACAAGGAGAAGAACTCGATATTTTTGGTGTGCAAGTCGTGGTATGAGATCGAGACGTGGTGTAGGAGGAGGATATTTGTGGGCAATTGTTATGTTGTCAGCCCTAGGATCATGATTCGAAGATTTCTGGAGGTGAGATCTTTGAAGTTAAAGGGGGAAGCCACATCTTGCTGACTTTAATTTGGTGCCGGAAGGTCGGGATGGCTATGTTTATCCTTGGATTGCGGCTATGGTTGGGGCTTATCCTTGGCTTGAGGAAATCAAGCTCAAGTGTATGATGGTTAGCGATGAGACCTTGGAGTTAATTTCCAAAAGCTTTAAGAACTTTAAGGTTTCGGTTTCATAGTCTTGTGGGGGATTCGCCGAGGATGGACTGGACACCACCTCCGGTTGCAGGTTCTTTTTTTTCCTCTTCATCCAATTGTTTACCTATTGAGGATATCAGACTTACACCTCGAAATGGCAAACTATTTTGTTTTTGTTTGCCTTCTGGATCTCGGTACTTTTATTTCCTTATTCTTAGGTGAAACTAATTTTATTTCAGCAAATGGGGCTTGGAATGACAAAATTAACCTCTAGAGACCCTCATGTGTCGTGCACTTTCCCTATTCCGTCGTGGGAGTAGCCGACAAGTGATGATTCAGACCAGTTTGGCAATTCATAAAAATTTGAGGGACAGTTATGGTTTTAAAAAGACATGAGGGATCGAATTATATTTTGACCCAAACTTATGGGGTCAAATAGGCTAAAAGCCATTTTTGTCAAAGTTAAAAAGAATGACTCTTTTGTGCAACTTATTCAAAAGAGGTCGTTCCCTATACTTTCTTCTAAATATTTTCTTTTCAGACTAGTAGCAAGCTTAATTTAAATTCAACTAATCTAATGAAATCATTAGAAGATCTTTGTTACAAGTGATCTTTTGTGTAGTCTGGTTGCATCTGATGATCTTTGTTGCATGATTGGGTTGATTTTTAAAAGATTTGAAAATTAAGAAAATATTAATGTTCAAATTAATATTGTACTAAAAGCAGAAAAATCTCTGCTTCTATATTTAAAAATAGAAATATTTTATTTTTTAGAAGAAATTTTGCAACGGACTAGATTGGAAACCAATTTACAATATTTTTCTGAAATTTTCATTTTTACTATTTTATCCACTTGTTTAAACTAGTTGAACCAAGAATTTATAATGTCAAATTCCTTTCTCTACCCTTTTTTTTTTTTTGTGTTAGGATAGAGAGTTATTTATAACAAACTTTGTTACCCCCCGCCTATAATTTAATGTCTCATTTTGATTTGATAAAAAATTAAGAAGTATTTTTACTTTTCAATATGTAATTAGTGGTGGAACTTTACGCAAGTGAATATAAATCCTTAAATATAAAAGGTGGTTATTGAGATTTTAAATTTTATTTATTGTTAAAAATGAAACATTCAATTTCATATAAACTAAAATAAAAATAGAGATATTCAATCCTAGAGCAATGGAATATTTTTATCGTTTATCAAATGTGGAATGTACATCTTTGTTAGCCAATTTACACATGCAAGTATTCGCATCGTTAACAATTAATAAAGTGATCAAACAAATCGTCCCACAGAGAGTTTATGAATAGAAATAAGTACCAATCACTAACAAACAACTTTCTTCCAACTCAACGGAATAAAAAAGATTGAGTTTTTAAGATTTAAAACAAAACCATAGAAATATTTTAGAAAAGATTAATGGATGAAAAGCCTAGGATTACAATTTCATCAAAGACAAATTCAAGTGAGGAAAAAATCCTTTTCAACAAGTAATAATTATGCAAATTGATTAGTCGTGAGACATAAATTCCTTTAATTCTCTTGCAAGCAATTAAAGAACTTACCCAATTAATTACAAAAGCTATATGTCTATGCCAATGCAAAAAGAATGAGTAGATAAAGAACAAGTCCAAATATGGTTACCCATGGTAATTAGATATATGTCTATCCTAATTACGAATAAAATTAACTCATCACAAGTTAATTCTGACAAGAGTTATTTGTTCATAGACCTAAAAACCAAAAGCCCTCTTTCAATTAACAAAGGTTTTACTCAAATAAAAAGATGGTCAATCTTCTTAACAAATAAATCAATAAAGCATAATCATCATACGAAGAAATAAATAGCTTAGCTATTTATTATCATCTCAAAACAATACAAGATCAAATATTGAACATAAAAAGAGAGAATAAGACTTATTATAGATGAGATGATCTTGATTGTCTAGAAAACTAACATATTTATAGAAGATTAAAATACTAAAACTAAACCAACTATTACTAAAGAAGATTTTCCGAATAAGAATAGGAAGTAGTTTTCCTCTTTGACTTTGTCTTCCAATTTCTTCTAGAATTAGAACTAAGCAACTTCCAATTCTTAACTTCTTGACTTCTAGTTCCTCTTGAATTATTCTTCTTCTTGAATTATAATTCTCCTTTCTCCATAAATTCCTCTTTTCCCCTTTTTTCAATCCTTTTCAACAAAAATTCTTGCACTCAAAGAATTAAATATGGGAGTAAAAATATTCCACAAATTGGCATAAAATAACTAAAATTATCAATAAATAATTCATTAAAAATCA
>JAOXNR010054420.1:0-12587 GCA_028571225.1 Parsonsia alboflavescens | reverse complement strand
CTCCAAGTATCGTGGCTTGCCACACCATTACCGTTCTATGCCTGGTGACTTGGACATAATGGTGCCCAGAAGTGCCGTATAGGGGAAAAACAGTCATTTTTGACTCGTATGTGCTTACTAAGCCCTTGGGCACAACATTTGGGCAAAATGTCATTTTCTCACTCATGCAGCCATATAATGCTCGAAATGAATCAAAGTGGAAAAATGGTCGTTAATCACTTGGGCTCCAAGTATCATGTCTTGCAGCAGTACAACTAAACAAAGCTTGGTGACTCAGACATGATGGTGCAGCGAGGTGCCGCAAAGGGTCAAAACAGTCAGTTGTGACACGTTTGGGCTTATAACGCCCCGGGGTACAACTTATGGGAAAAATGGTCATTTTCGCACTTGTGAGGAGATATTACGCAATAAATGAATCATGGGGGCAAAATTGTCAAATGTGACTTGTATGGGATTATTATGACCCGGGGTACAACTTAGAGATAAAATGGTCATTTTCTAACTCTAGCGGCCATATAATGAACGAAATGAATCATAGTGGCAAAACGGTCATTAGTGAATTGTGCTCCAAGTATCGTGGCTAGCCATACCATTACCGGGCTATGCCTGGTGACTCGGACATAATGGCGCCCCGAAGTGCCGCATAGGGGGAAAACGGTCATTTTTGACTCGTATGGGCTTATTAAGCCCTTGGGTACAACATTTGGGCAAAATTGTCATTTTCTCACTGATGTAGCCATATATTGCTCGAAAAGAATCATAGCGGAAAAATGGTCTTTAATCACTTGGGCTCCAAGTATCGTGTCTTGTCGCAGAACAACCTAACAAGGCGCGGTGACTCAGACATAATGGTGGGCCGAGGTGCCGCATAGGGTGAAAATGATCATTTGTGACTCATATGGGCTTATAACGCCCTAGGGTACAACTTCAGGTGAAGATGGTCATTTTCACACTTGTGAGGCCATAGAATGCAAGAAATAAATCATGGTGGCAAAACGGTCAATTGTGACTCGTAAAGTGTCATTAAGCCCCGGGGTACAACTGATGGGTAAAAATGGTCATTTTCTAACTCGTGATGCCATATGTTGAGCGAAATGAATCATAGGTGCAAAACAGTCACTAGTCACTGTGCTCCAAGTTTCGTGGCTTGCCGCACCATTACCTAGCCTTGCTCGGTGAGTCGGATATTACGGTGCACCGAAGTGCTGCAGAGGCTCAAAACGGTCATTTGTGACTCATATTATTTTGCCCCACGGTACGACATAGGGGGAAATTTGTCATTTTCTCCCTAATGCACCTATATAGTACCCGAAATGAATCGTAGGGGCAAAATTGTTATTAATCAGCTGTGAAATCAATGTGGCTTACCACAGCAAAAACCTAGCTGGGCTCCTTAACTCGGACATAATGGTGCAGCAAGGTGTCGCATTGGGTCAAAATAGTCATTTGTGCCTCGTATCGGTGTATAACTCCCCGGGGTACAACTTAAGGGAAAAATGGTCATTTTCACACTCGTAAGGCCATATAATGCAAGAAATGAATCATCGGGGCAAAACGGTCATTAGTGAATTGTGTTCCAAGTATCGTGGCTTGCCACACCATTACCGTTCTATGCCTGGTGACTTGGACATAATGGTTCCCAGAAGTGCCGCATAGGAGAAAATGGTCATTTTTGACTCGTATGGGCTTATTAAGCCCTTGGGCACAACATTTGGGCAAAATTGTCAATTTCTCACTCATGCAGCCATATAATGCTCGAAATGAATCAGAGTGGAAAAATGGTCGTTAATCACTTGGGCTCCAAGTATCGTGTCTTGCCGCAGTACAACCAAACAAGGCTCAATGTCTCAGACATGATGCTGTAGCGAGATGCCGCATAGGGTAAAGACAATCATTTGTGACTCGTTTGGGCTTATAACACCCCGGGGTACAACTTATGGGAAAAGTGGTCATTTTCACACTCGTGAGGCCATATAATGCAAGAAATGAATCATGGGGGTAAACATGGTGAATAGTGACTCGTATGGGATTATTAAGACCCGGGGTACAACTTACGAATAAAATGGTCATTTTCTAACTGTTTGGCCATATAATGAGCGAAATGAATCATAGGGGCAAAACGGTCATTAGTGAATTATGCTCCAAGTATCGTGGCTTGCCACACCATTACCGTTCTATGCCTGGTGACTTGGACAAAATGGTGCCCCAAAGTGCCGCATAGGGGAAAAACCCTCATTTTTGACTCGGATGGGCTTATTAAGCCCTTGGGTACAACATTTGGGCAAAATTGTCATTTTCTCACTGATGTAGCCATATATTGCTCGAAATGAATCATAGCGGAATTGTGTCTTGCCGCAGAATAACCTAACAAGGCGCGGTGACTCAGACATAATGGTGGGCCGAGGTGCCGCATAGCGTCAAAATGGTCATTTCTGACTCATATTGGCTTATAACACGCCGGGGGACAACTTAAGGGGAAAATGGTCATTTTCACACTCGTGAGGCCATATAATGCAAGAAATGAATCATGGTGGCAAAACGGTCAATTGTGACTCGTATGGGCTCATTAAGCCCCGGGGTACAACTAACGGGTAAAATGGTCATTTTCTAACTCGAGCGGCCATGTGTTGAGCGAAATGAATCATAGGTGCAAATCGGTCATTAGTCGCTGTGCTCCAAGTTTCGTGGCTTGCCGCACCATTACCTAGCCTTGCTCGGTGAGTCGGATAAAACGGTGCACCGAAGTGCTGAAGAGGCTCAAAACGGTAATTTTTGACTCATATTGTTTTGCCCCACGGTACAACATAGAGGCAAATTTGTCATTTTCTCCCTATTGCAGCCATATAATACCCGAAATGAATCATAGGGGAAAAATTGTTATTAATCAGTTGTACAATTATCGTGGCTTGCAGTAGCAAAACCCTTGCCGGGCTCCTTGACTCGGACATATTGGTGCAGCGTGGTGTCGCATTGGGTCAAAATAGTCATTTGTGACTCGTATCGGTCTATAACTCCCCGGGGTACAACATACGGGAAAAATGGTCATTTTCACACTCGTGAAGCCATATAATGCTAGAAATGAATCATGGTGGCAAAACGGTCAATTGTGACTCGTATGGGATTATTAAGACCCAGGGAACAACTTACGGACAAAATGTTCATTTTCGAACTCGTGCGGCCATATAATGGTCATTTATGACTCATCTGGTCTGATTAAGCCTCGGGGTACAACTTAATGGTAAAATGGTCATTTTCGAACTTCTGCGCCCATATAATGAGCGAAATGTGGAGCAATAAGGTCATTAGTGACTTGTGCACCAAGATTCGTGGCTTGCCGCACCATCACCTAACCAGGCTCGGTGACTCGGACATAACGGTGTACCGAAGTTCCGGATAGGGGCAAAAAGGTCATTTGTGACTCGTCTAGGTTCATTAAGCCTCGGGGTACAATTTACGAGTAAAATGGTCATTTTCTCGCTTGCACGGCCGTATGATGCTCGAAATGAATCTTAGTTGCAAAACTGTCATTGGGGACTTGTGCCCAAGGTTTCGTGGCTTCACACACCATTACCTAGCCATGCTCGGTGACTCAGACATACTAGTGCACCGAAGTGCCACATAAGGGAATAACGGTCATTTGTGACTGGTATGAGCTGATTGAGCCCCAGGGTACAACATAGTGGCAAAATGGTCATTTTGTCACTCATTTTGCAATAAATGCCCGAAATGAATCATAGGGGCTAAATGGTCATTACTGACTTGTGCTCCATGTATCGTGGCTTGCCGCACCATTACCTTGCTATGCTTGGTGAATCAGACATAATGGTGCCCCGAAGTGCCGCATAGGGGGAAACGGCATTTTTTACACGTATGGGCTTATGCCCTTGGGTCCAACATTTGGGACACTTTGTCATTTCTCACTCATGCAGCCATATAATGCTCGAAATGAATCAGAGTGGAAAAATGGTCGTTAATCACTTGGGCTCCATGTATCGTGTCTTGTCGCAATACAACCAAGCAAGTCTCGGTGACTAGGACATGATGGTGCAGCGAGGTGCCGCATAGGGTCAAAACAGTCATTTGTGACTCGTTTGGGCTTGTAACGCCCCGGGGTACAACTTAGGGGAAACGTGGTCATTTTCACTCTCGTGGGGCCATATTGCAAGAAATGAATCATGGGGGCAAATTTGTCATTTTCTCCCTAATGCAGCTATATAATACCCGAAATGAATCGTAGGGGCAAAATTGTTATTAATCAGTTGTGAAATCATCGTGGCTTGCCGCAGCAAAAACCTAGCAGGGCTCCTTGACTCGGACATATTGGTGCAGCGAGGTGTCGCATTGGGTCAACATAGTCATTTGTGACTCGTATAGGTGTATAACTCCCCGGGGTACAACTTAAGGGAAAAATGGTCATTTTCACACTCGTGAAGCCATACAATGCAAGAAATGAATCATGGGGGCAAAACGGTCAATAGTGACTCGTATGGGATTATTAAGACCCGGGGTACAACTTACAAATAAAATGGTCATTTTCTAACTCGTGCGGCCATACAATGAGCGAAATGAATCATAGGGGCAAAACGGTCATTAGTGTATTGTGCTCCAAGTATCGTGGCTTGCCACACCATTACCGTGCTATGCCTGGTGACTTGGACATAATGGTTCCCCAAAGTGCCGCATAGGGGAAAAACCCTCATTTTTGACTCGTATGGGCTTATTAAGCCCTTGGGTACAACATTTGGGTAAAATTGTCATTTTCTCACCGATGTAGCCATATATTGCTCGAAATGAATCATAGCGGAAAAATGGTCTTTAATCACTTGGGCTCCACGTATCTTGTCTGGCCGCAGAACAAGCTAACAAGGCATGGTGGCTCAGACATAATGGTGGGCCGAGGTGCCGCATAGTGTCAAAATGGTCATTTGTGACTTCTATTGGCTTATAACACGCCGGGGTACAACTTAAGGGGAAAATGGTCATTTTCACACTCGTGAGGCCATATAATGCTAGAAATGAATCATGGTGGCAAATCGGTCAATTGTGACTCGTATGGGCTCATTAAGCCCCGGGGTACAACTAACGGGTAAAATGGTCATTTTCTAACTCGCGTGGCCATGTGTTGAGCGAAATGAATCATAGGTGCAAAACGGTCATTAGTCACTGTGCTCCAAGTTTCGTGGCTTGCCGCACCAATACCTAGCCTTGCTCGGTGAGTCGGATATAACGGTGCACCGAAGTGCTGCAGAGGCTCAAAATGGTAATTTTTGACTCATATTATTTTGCCCCACGGTACAACATAAAGGCAAATTTGTCATTTTCTCCCTATTGCAGCTATATAACACCCGAAATGAATCATACGGGGAAAATTGTTATTAATCAGTTGTGCTATCATTGTGGCTTGCAGCAGCAAAAGCCTAGCCGGGATCCTTGACTCGGACAGATTGGTGCAACGAGGTGTTGCATTGGGTCAAAATAGTCATTTGTGACTCGTATCGGTGTATAACTCCCCAGGGTACAACATAAGGGAAAAATGGTCATTTTAACACTCGTGAAGCCATATAATGCAAGAAATGAATCATGGTGGCAAAACGGTCAATTGTGACTCGTATGGGATTATTAAGACCCGGGGAACAACTTACGGAGAAAATGTTCATTTTCGAACTCGTGCGGCCATATAATGGTCATTTATGACTCATCTGGTCTGATTAAGCCTCGGGGTATAACTTAATGGTAAAATGGTCATTTTCTCACTTCTGCGTCCATATAATGAACGAAATGTGGAGCAATAAGGTCATTAGTGACTTGTGCAACAAGATTCGTGGCTTGCCGCACCATCACCTAACCAGGCTCGGTGACTTGGACATAACGGTGTACCGAAGTTTCGGATAGTGGCAAAAAGGTCATTTGTGGCTCGTCTGGGTTCATTAAGCCTCGGGGTACAGCTTACGAGCAAAATGGTCATTTTCTCGCTTGCACGGCCGTATGATACTCGAAATGAATCTTAGTTGCAAAACTACCATTGGGGACTTGTGCCCCAGGTTTCGTGGCTTAACACACCATTACCTAGCCATGCTCGGTGACTCAGACAAACTAGTGCACCGAAGTGCCACATAAGGGAATAACGGTCATTTGTGACTGGTATGAGCTTATTGAGCCCCAGGGTACAACATAGTGGCAAAATGGTCATTTTGTCACTTATTTTGCAATAAATGCCTGAAATGAATCATAGGGGCAAAACGGTCATTACTGACTTGTGCTCCATGTATCGTGGCTTGCCGCACCATTACCTTGCTATGCTTGGTGAGTCAGTCATAATGGTGACCCGAAGTGCCGCATAGGGGGAAACGGTCATTTTTTACACGTATGGGCTTAATATGCCCTTGGGTGCAACATTTGGGACACTTTGTCATTTCTCACTCATGCAGCCATATAATGCTCGACATGAATCAGAGTAGAAAAATGGTCGTTAATCACTTGGGCTCCATGTATCGTGTCTTGTCGCAATACAACCAACCAAGCCTCGTTGACTAGGACATGATGGTGCAGCGAGGTGCCGCATAGGGTCAAAACAATCATTTGTGACTCGTTTGGGCTTATAACGCCCCGGGGTACAACTTAAGGGAAAAATGGTCATTTTCACACTAGTGAGGCCATTTTGCAAGAAATGAATCATGGGGGCAAAACGGTCAATTGTGACTTGTATGGGATTATTAAGACCGGGGGTACAACTTACAGATAAAATGGTCATTTTCTAACTCGTGCGGCCATATAATGAGCGAAATGAATCATAGGGGCAAAACGGTCATTAGTGTATTGTGCTCCAAGTATCGTGGCTTGCCACACCATTACCGTGCTATGCCTGGTGACTTGGACATAATGGTTCCCCAAAGTGCCGCATAGGGGAAAAACCCTCATTTTTGACTCGTATGGGCTTATTAAGCCCTTGGGTACAACATTTGGGCAAAATTGTCATTTTCTCACTGATGTTGACATATATTGCTCAAAACGAATCATAGCGGAAAAATGGTCTTTAATCACTTGGGCTCCAAGTATTGTGTCTTGCCGCAGAACAACCTAACAAGGTACGGTGACTCGGACATAATGGTGGGGCGAGGTGCCGCATAGGGTCAAAATGGTCATTTCTGACTCATATGGGATTATAACGCCGTGGGGTACAACTTAAGGGGAAGATGGTCATTTTCACACTCGTGAGGCCATAGAATGCAAGAAATGAATCATGTTGGCAAAACAGTCAATTGTGACTCGTATGGGCTCATTAAGCCCCGGGGTACAACTGATGGGTAAAAATAGTCATTTTCTAACTTGTGATGCCATATGTTGAGCGAAATGAATCATAGGTGCAAAACGGTCACTAGGCACTGTGCTCCAAGTTTCGTGGCTTGCCTCACCATGACCTAGCCTTGCTCGATGAGTCGGATATAACGGTGCACCGAAGTGCTGCAGAGGCTCAAAACGGTCATTTGTGACTCATATTATTTTGCCCCACGGTAAAACATAGGGGCAAATTTGTCATTTTCTCCCTAATGCAGCTATATAATACCCGAAATGAATCGTAGGGGCAAAATTGTTATTAATCAGTTGTGAAATCATCGTGGCTCGCCGCAGCAAAAACCTAGCAGGGCTCCTTGACTCGGACATAATTGTGCAGCTAGGTGTCGCATTGGGTCAAAATAGTCATTTGTGACTCGTATCGGTGTATAACTCCCCGGGGTACAACTTAAGGGAAAAATGGTCATTTTCACACTTGGGAGGCCATATAATGCAAGAAATGAATCATGGGGGCAAAACGGTCAATAGTGACTCGTATGGGATTATTATGACCCGGGGCACAACTTACAGATAAAATGGTCATTTTCTAACTCGTGCGGCCATATAATGAGCGACATGAATCATAGGGGCAAAATGGTCATTAGTGTATTGTGCTCCAAGTATCGTGGCTTACCAGACCATTATCTTCCTATACCTGGCGACTTGGACATAATGGTGCCCAAAAGTGCCACATAGGGGAAAAACAGTCATTTTTGACTCGTATGGGCTTATTAAGCCGTTGGGTACAACATTTGGGCAAATTTGTCATTGAAATCACTCATGTAGCCATGAATTGCTCGAAATTAATCATAGCAAAAAAATGGTCGTTAATCATTTGGGCTCCAAGTTTCGTGCCTTGCAGCAGAACAACCTTACAAGGCACGGTGACTCGGACGTAATGGTGGGGCGAGGTGCCGCATAGGGTCAAAATTGTCATTTGTGGCTCATATGGGCTTATAACGCCCCAGGGTACAACTTAAGGGCAAAATGGTCATTTTCACACTCCTGAGGCCATATAATGCAAGAAAGGAATCATGGTGGCAAAACGGTCAACTATGACTTGTATGGGCTAATTAAGCCCCGGGGTACAACTTAAGGGTAAAATGGTCATTTTCTAACTCGTGCGGCCATATGTTGAGCGAAATGAATCATAGGTGCGAAAGGGTCATTAGTCACTATGCTCCAAGTTTCGTGGCTTGTCGCAACATTACCTAGACTTGCTCGGTGAGTCAGATATAACGGTGCACCAAAGTACTGCATAGACGCAAAATGGTCATTCGTGATTCATATTATTATGCCCCACGGTACAACATAGGGGCAAATTTGTCATTTTCTCCCTAATGCAGCTATATAATGCCCGAAATGAATCATAGGGGCAAAATGGTTATTAATCAGTCGTGCAATCATCGTGGCTTGCCATAGGAAAAACCTAGCAGGGCTCCTTCACTCGGACATAATGGTGCAGCGAGGTGTCGTAGAGGGTCAAAACAGTCATTTGTGACTCGTATCGGTTTATAACGCCCTGGGTACAACTTAAGGGAAAAATGGTTATTTTCACATTCATGAGGCCAGATAATGCAAGAAATGAATAATGGGGGCAAAATGGTCAATTGTGACTCAAATGGTATTATTATGCCCTGGGGTACATCTTACAGAAAAAATGGTCATTTTCGAACTTGTAAGGCCATATAATGAGCGAAATGAATCATATGGGGCAAACAATCATTAGTGACTTGTGCTCCAAATATCGTGGCTTGCCGCACCATTACCTTGTTATGCTTGGTGACTCAGACATAATGGTGCCCCGAAGTGCCGCACAAGGGAAAAACGGTCATTTTTGTCCGGCATGGGCTTATTATGCCCATGGGTACAACATTTGGGCAAAATTGTCATTTCTCACTCATGTAGCCATATAATGCTCGGAATGAATCATAGAGGAAAAATGGTTGTTAATCAATTGGGTTCCAAGTATAGTGTCTTGACGCAGCACAACCTAACTAGGCTCGGGACTCGGACATAATGGTGTTGCGAGGAGTCGCATAGGATCAAAACAGTCATTTGTGACTCGTATGGGTTTATAACGCCCCGGGGTACTTAAGGGAAAAATGGTCATTTTCACACTCGTGAGGCCATATAATGCAAGAAATGAATCATGGGGGCAAAACGGTCATTAGTGAATTGTGCTCCAAGTTTGGGATCATTACGCCTCGGGTACATTTTATCGAAAAAATGGTCATTTTCTAACTTGTAAGGCCATATAATGAGTGAAATGAATCATAGGGGCCAAACAGTCATTAGTGACTTCTGCTCCAAGTATAGTGGCTTGCCGCACCATTACCTTGCTATGCTTGGTGACTCAGACATAATGGTGCCTCGAAGTGCCGCATAGGGGAAAAACGGTCATTTTTTACTCGTACGGGCTTTTTAAGCCCTTGAGTACAACATTTTGGAAAAATTGTCATTTTCAAGCTCATGCAGCCATATAATGCTCGAAATGAATCATAGAAAAAAAATGGTCATTAATCACTTGGGTTTCAAGTATCGTGTCTTGCCGTAGCACAACCTAACAAGGCTTGGTGACTCTGACATTATGGTGCAACGAGGTGCCGCATAGGGTCAAAACGGTCATTTGTGACTCGTATGTTCTTATAATGCCCCACTGTACAACGTTTGAGCGAAATTCTCATTTTCTCACTCATGCAGCCGTATAATGCTCAAAATGAATCATAGAGGAAAAATGGTTGTTAATCACTTGGGCTTCAAGTATCGTGTCTTACTGCAGCACAACCTAACAAAGCTTGGTGACTCGGGCATAATGGTGCAGCGAGGTGCCACATATGGTCAAAACGGTCATTTGTGACTCGTATGTTCTTATAACGCCCTAGGGTACAACTTAAGGGGAAAATGGACATTTTCACACTCGTGAGGGCATATAATGCTAGAAATGAATCATGGACAAAAAACGGCCAATTGTGACTCGTATGGGATTATTAAGCCCCGGGGTACAACTTACGGATAAAATGGTCATTTTCTAACACGTGCGGCCATATAATGGTCATTTCTAACTCGTCTGGTCTCATTAAGGCATGGAGTACAACTTATTGGTAAAATGTCATTTTCTTACTTTGTGCGGCCGTATAATGAGAGAAATGAGGTGCAAAACGGTCATTAATGACTTGTGCACAATAAGTCATGGCTGGCCGCACCATCACCGCTCCATGCTCGGTGACTTAGACATAATGGTGTACCGAAGTGCTGCATAGGGGCAAAACGGTCACTTGTGACTCGTCTGGGTTCATTAAGCCTCGGGGTACAACTTATTAGTAAAATGGTCATTTTCTCACTTGTGCGGCCATATAATGCTTGAAATGAATCTTAAGGGCAAAACTGTCATTGGGGACTTGTGCTCCAGGTTTCGTGGCTCAACACCATTACCTAGCCATGCTCGGTGACTCAGACATACTGGTGCACCGAAGTGCCGGATAAGGGAATAATGGTCATTTGTGACTGGTATGGGCTTATTAGGCCCCAGGGTACAACATAGTGGCAAAGTGGTCATTTTGTCAGTTATTTTACAATATAACGCCCAAAATCAATCATAAGGGCAAAACGATTATTAGTGACTTGTACTCCAAGCATCGTTGCTTGCCGCAGCATTACCTTGCTATGCTTGGTGACTCAGACATAATGGTGCCTCGAATTGCTGCATATGGGAAAAACTGTCATTTTTGACTCCTATGGGCTTATTATGCCATTGGGTACAACATTTGGGCAAAATTGTCATTTCTCACTCATGCAGCCATATAATATTCGAAATTTATCAAAGAAGAAAAATGGTCGTTAATCACTTGGGCACCAAGTATCATGTCTTGCCGTAGTACAACCAAACAAGGCTCGGTAACTCGGACATGATGGTGCAGCGAGAAGCAACATAGGGGTCAAAACAGTCATTTCTGACTCGTTTGGGCTTATAACACCCCGGGGTACAACTTAAGGGGAAAATAGTCATTTTCACACCCGTGAGGCCATATAATGCAAGAAATGAATCATGGGGATAAAATGGTCAATTGTGACTCGTATGGGATTATTAAGCCCCGGATACAACTTACGGAAAAAATGGTCATTTTCTAACTCGTAAGGCCATAAAATGAGTTAAATGAATCATAGGGGGCAAATAGTCATTAGTGACTTGTGCTCCAAGTATCGTTGCTTGCCGCAGCATTACCTTGCTATGCTTGGTGACTCAGACATAATGGTGCCTCGAATTGCCGCATAGGGGAAAAACAGTCATTTTTTACTTGTATGGGCTGATTATGCCCTTGGGTACAACATTTGGGCAAAATTGTCATTTCTTACTCATGCAGCCATATAATGCTCGAAATGAATCAACGAAGAAAAATGGTCGTTAATCACTTGGGCACCAAGTATCATGTCTTGCCGCAGTACAACCAAACAAGGCTCGGTAACTCGGACATGATGGTGCAGCGAGGTGCCGCATAGGGGTCGAAACAGTCATTTGTGACTCGTTTGGGCTTATAACACCCCGGGGTACAACTTAAGGGGAAAATAGTCATTTTCACACTCGTGAGGCCATATAATGCAAGAAATGAATCATGGGGATAAAATGGTCAATTGTGACTTGTATAGAATTATTAAGCCCTGGGTACATCTTATGGATCAAATGGTCATTTTCTAAATTGTAGGGATATATAATGAGTGAAATGAATCATAGTGGGCAAACAGTCATTAGTGACTTGTGCTCCAAGTATAGTGCCTTGCCGCACCATTACCATGCTATGCTTGGTGACTCAGACATAATGGTGCCTCGAAGTGCCGCATAGGGGAAAAACGGTCATTTTTGACTCGTATGGGCTTATTAAGCCCCTAGGTACAACATTTGGGAAAAATTGTCATTTTCTCGCTCATGCAGCCTTGTAATGCTCGAAATGAATCATAGAGGAAAAATGGTAGTTAATCACTTGGGTTTCAAGTATCGTGTCTTGTCGCAGCAGAAACTAACAAGGCTAGGTGATGCGGACATAATGGTGCAGCGAGGCGCCGCATAGGGTCAAAACGGTCATTTGTGACTCGTATGTTCTAATAATGCCCCAATGTACAACATTTGGGAAAAATTGTCATTTGCTCACACATGCAGCCGTATAATGCTCAAAATGAATTATAGAGGAAAAATGGTCGTTAATCACTTGGGCTTCATGTATCGTGTCTTACCGCAGCACAACCTAACAAGGCTTGGT
>JAOXNR010054419.1:0-12589 GCA_028571225.1 Parsonsia alboflavescens | reverse complement strand
ATTGATTTGGGTTGAAGAAATCCAAACTAATAGATCATATAGGAAGACAATCATGGTCATTAGTCACTAGCTTGAATTTCTTGTTGAAGTCTTGGGCAAAATTTCAGATTATGAGTGTTCTTGGGTTTGGATAGATGGATGTTGAAATTTCAGCCATAATTCAAGGAATCACATTAGTAAGACCAATGGCTTGAAGCTCAAACATGCACTTTTCAACTCTCTTTCTTTTGCATAAAAACTCATTTTCTTTCCAATCTTCTGTTCTTCTTTATTCTTGTTCTTTTCACTCTTATTTCGTCTCCCTTTTTCTTTCTTCCTTCCTTCTTTCTCATTTCTTCCCCTCTCATTCTCTCTTGTCTGCCCCTCATTTCCTCTCTAGTCTTTCTTCTCATAGAATTCTTTCATCCTCTCAAGAATTTTCTTTTGGTCCATATAGGCTTCATGAGGCTTCAAAGGACTCAGTGTATCTTTCTTCCATCAAACTCCAAGGTATTGATGGATATCCAAAGATGCTATGCAATGAGGCTATGTACAAAAACTTGAATTTCAAACACAGGAATCATATTTTAAGAATGAAGATGGCTTTGGCGATATTCATTGAAAAACAAAGAAGAACGATTTGATTTAGAAGCCATGCTCAAGAGGATTAAGCTTGAAGATGAATCGGATGGTTTGAAGCTATGGAATGCATGTTCAATTCGAGGCCTTGAGGATGATGCTGTTAGGATTCTTAATGAAGAACAAGGCATTGGAGACCTTAGATGTGAAGTTGGGACGCCTAGGAATTCTTGGAATGATGATGGAATGAGGAAAAATGAAGCTGGCACGAAAGAGAGCCAAATGGCTGGAATCAAGGCTATCCGACCCTCTATAGTGGAGAATATGGAGCCAGACGGGAGCACCGGATGCCTCCAGAAACTGTTGAAAATCATCTTCAAGCCGACGCTGGACAAAGGCCAATCCCACGCACCAATGCAATGATATTCCCGAATTCTACTAGTTTTCCTTCATTTGTTTTCAGTCCTTGATCACTTGTAAGACTTGTTTAGGGCTTTATTTAGGGTATAGTCAATTATATGTAATTGGAAGAACTAACTCTTTGACAAACAACTTCTCTACCGGTAACATTCCAAATACAAGATCAAACTTGGTCTTTTGAGAGTGTTCTTAGAATTCCTCTTAGGGTTCTTAGTCCCTACACCTTCAGCTTTCAACTACTTTGGGTCAAGTATTGAATGGTCTCTACAAATCAAGAGGTTGGTTGTTGTGGATTATTCTACAAAGGTCAACCTAATCTCCCACACAAATCTTTGATGAGTCCTTTCTTTAAACTTTGATTGGTTTCTTGTTTGTGTGAAAAAGACCTTCAACCTTCAAGGAATCACATCAGGTATGCATTTTCGTCTGGCCATCAAAAGGTCACCTTCCTATTATATTGCTATGGCCTCCCAAGTAACAAGTATGTATCTTGCATAGGCATCACATCACATATCACCTCATCATGATACTTGCCCATAGAGAATGAGATCCTTACTTGCTTGCCAACCTTCACTTCACCACTATCATTTAGCCATTAAAGCTTGTATGGCTTTGGGTGGTCTAAGTAGGGTAACCTCATCTTCTCAACCAAGTAGGCACTTGCAACATTCACATAACTTCCACTATCCATAATGACCCTACACCAATGTCCTTGTATCAAGTACCTTGAATGGAATAAATTCTCCCTTTGCAAGTCCTCTTCTTCACTAGCTTGGGTACTATGTACTCTCCTAATCATGTACATTTGTTCACAATCACCTTTATTAGGATTAAATTCATCTACATGCCCTTCTTCTTCAACCACAGCCCCTTCTTCTTCATCCTCGCTGACTGACTTCACCATGTCTCTATTGTTCAAGATGATGTTTGTCTTGTTAGGACATTTACATAATGTCCAAAACCTTGACACTTGTGGCATTTAACATCCCTAGCCTTGAAAGGTGGAAATTGACCTTTCCCTTTGTCTCCTTGTGGCCCCTTGTTCACTTGATACTTACGCTTGAATCCTTCCTCCTTCGGTGCCACTCCCTCTCTCTTGGGCAAAGTAGTTGTAGGGTTGATTGATGAATTTCCATAGTTATATGAACTATAAGGCTTCCCACTAGAACTTCTCTTGTTCTTCAATTATTTCTCAATATTTATGGCTATATTCGCCATATCTTGGAGATGGAGAAATTGGCATATCTCCACTCTATCAGCTATCTCTCTATTCAAGCCACAAAGAAATCTTGCAATGGTAGCTTCTTCATCCTCCACAATGTTGATCCTCATCATGGCTACCTCCATCTCCTTGTAGTAATCATCTACTCCTTTGGAGCTTTGATGTAGAGTTTGAAGCTTTTGGTAGAGTTCTCTATGGTAGAAGGATGGAACAAATCTTTGCCTCATAACTTCCTTGAGTTCAATCCATGATGCTATAGATGGTTTATAGGCTTTTTTTTTAGTGATCATCAATTGTTCCCACCGAGTAAGTGCATAATCTCAAAATTCTACAAAGGCTAGCTTCATTTTCTTAGCCTCCGGATAGTCATAGCAATTCAACACATGCTCCACTTCCCAAGTAAGATAAGCATCCGGATCATAACGTCCTTTGAGTGGTGGAATGCTTAGTTTAATGGACCCCAAGCTAACATCCCTTCTTCTTGTTGTCCCCAAAAGTCCTCTTCTCCATCGAGAACTTCCTCAAATTGATCTTGGAGAACCCTTCCTTTTTTGTTGATCTCTTTGCATTTGTCCCCCCCTTCCTCTACCTTTTTGTTGAAATGGGTGTCTCAGTACTTGGGCGGGAGGTGTTTCAAAAGTATTCACCCTTTCTTCAACTCTATTGATCCTTGTACCAAGATCATGTCTCATTGATCCCATATCTAGTCTTAGTGATCCCAACTCTTGTGTCACTTGTTACATCATATCCCCAAGAGAAGATAACAAAGCATTATCCTCTACCATATTAGAGGCAATAGATGCATTTGGGAAACCGTCTTCACATGATTGTACCTACAAATTAAAGACACAAAATAGGGGAAATATGTATATCCTCACAATTCACTCTTGTATCACACTTGCTTTAGGCTTTTTCTCACTCTAATATGCTCAGCCCCTTGCTCCTTTTACCTCTCTTAGCTCTTCTTCAAGTTCTTGATGCAACTTCAACAGTAGACAATTGCTCAACATGGTAATCAAATCAAACATCAAAAACTCAAAGAAAATAGTTCATATCTTCCAACAAATAAGTTTCAAAGAGATAAGTGTTTCAAAGAAGATGGTCATTGAACACAAGATAATAGATTACACACTTAGAATTCAAGGAAAGTAGATGAAAGGCAATTTATCAAACCCCTCGACGTCAAAGAGTTGAGATCCAAATTATTAGTAATTTCAATGTGATCAAGTTTCCCAATAACAAGTTTCCAATAGACAAATAGGCAATTCAATACAATACGACCATCTTTTTTGTATCAGAGCTAGATTACTAATGACCATGATTGTCTTCCAATATGATCTATTAGTTCAGATTTCATCAACCTATTTCAATTACCTTAGTCAAGTATTGAAGAATTCAAGAGTCTCACTAAGAAACCTAGAAAAGGTAAGAGATGGACACTCAGGAAAAGAGGAGTTTAATCCAAAAGGATTCTCACAATAGATTTAAAAGTGTTTGTAGAATAAGTTGTCTTACAAAATACAAATAGAGAACTACTTATAGTATCAACACTAAGAAGCCCTAAGAATGATTAAAGACTTGGATAACCGTCTAAAATAGATTAAAAGAAAAAGGAAAGTCAATAAAATCAAGTGGAACAGTCCAAATAGAGTCAAGATCGCATTAAGAACAAAACATCTGGGGCCGGATCAAAAGTAGCCAGCATCGGATGGAGAGTCGGATGGCTACTGGAAATTCCAGTGGCCATCCGGCGCCGACTGGTGCTCAGTTGCTCCTTCCAGTGCTTGCTTGTGTGATCTCCTCGCCACACTAGTTTTGCACTGTGCCAACTTCTTCCCAGGCCTTCCTAGGCCCTCCAACTTGATTTCCAAAGCTCCCAAGGGCTTGCTCCTTGATTTTACACTCGTCATTGATGTCTTCTGTCATCCACAAGTTGAATTCCTTCCTTGGTTGCTCTTCATCCATCAAGCATTTCTTCTCTCCTTTGCACAAATGTGGTCAATGCTTGCATCAACTTGGATAATCTAGCTATTGTAATTGGTCCGGAATGTATCATAGGTGTTCGATCTCCATCACCCCCCTTATCTCTTCAATGTGATTCTTAAGTCTTATTAGCCATTCTACAAGTGAAGAAAAATACAACCCCAACAAGAACCCACAATAAGAATGCAACGTTTATTAAAAAATGGACATCAACATCTTCAGAGAGAAACCATAGGGACTTATCTAAGAGTGAGTTCAACACAAAAAATGCAAGAAAAGACTTAGTAGAAATATTTTAGGTGTAATGAAGTGAAAGGAGCTAAGGGAAGAAGACAGAGAGTCGTGCCTAGTGTGAGCTTTTCTTGGCCTTTTTTTGATGCTCTGATAAAGTCATGAAAGGCTGTTCGAATTTTGCGAGGTGGGTGTCGATAATCTTTCGAGGTTTTGACTTAGAGTGTCAATGAAAAAAAGGGAATTTTGTTAGATTTTACGGTTATGCTAACCTTGAAAACAATATAGGTTGGAGACAAAGGGAAACATATTTTCAAGGCTTATAGATTCAAAAACAATTAAGGAAGATACTGGAGTGTTTCTAGCTTATAATAGAACAGAAAGTCGATGAGAAAAATTATATTATGCTTTTGTTGTAACGAAATGTGCACTGCATCTAGATTTGTACAAACAGGTCATTTATATTGCTTTTCAAGTAAAACATTAAAACAATTTTATTAGTCATCAAAAAAGGCACAAAGATCGCACGTGAATTAAAATAAAAGGTTAAAAACAAAGTGTTCAAAAAATAAGAAGTATAGTATTCTAGAGATAAAAGAAAAACTTTAAACAGAGAGAGATATGGTGAGATTCCTAATACAACAGTGACATGTAGACTCTTTTAAGCAGAATAGAGACACAGTTCCATCAACAATAACATACTTTAGTTATGGAATGAGCAGTATAAACTGTATACTTCATAAAAGATGACCAATTGACAGCAATAATATCTCACATTTTGGAGTGAATTTGTTCATCTTTTTTAAGTTTATAACATTAATAGATCGGTGAATTCAAGACTAAATACTGGCATATGAAATCACAACAGAAGGAAACATACACGAACCAAAAAATGGTCTTATTAAATGCCCTCGAATGCAAAAGATGACAGTAAACATAAAACCAATTACAAGAATACAAAGAAAAGGATTGGACTGTGGAGGACACTTACCATTTGCTAAAGCACAAAAATTTGATGAAATAAGCACAAGTTTGAAAAATGTTTGAAGAATTGTTATGGAAAAGCATTAGACTGTCAAATTTTCATGAGATTCATACTTGTTAAACCTCATTAAAATCAGTAAAATGAAAGTAAAGATTTAATAAGAAAAAATGTGAATAAGTTCAATGAGAAAGTGAACATGTTTAGCATAGAGTTCTGCATCATGGAGATTCATGACAGCCTGATGAAGATCTTCAATACATGGGTATTGTTGACCTCCAATAGAGAAGTTCACCCCCCTTATCTCTTCCATGTGATTCTTAAGTCCTATTAGCCATTCTACCAATGAATAAAAACACAATTCCAACAAGAACTCACAATAAGAATGCAATGTTTATAAGAAATTGGCCATCAACTTCTTCAGAGAGAAATTACAGGGATTTATCAGAAAGTGAGTTCAACATAGAAAATGCAAGAAAAGACCTAGTAGAAATATTTTAGACAGAAGGATGTTAAAGGAGCTAAGGGGAGAAGATAAAGAGTCGTGTCTAAATTGAGGTTTTCTTGGGCCTTTGCTTAATATTTAGCTAGTGTCATGCAAGGCTATTTATGTTTTTCAAAGTTGGTGTCAATAATCTTTCGAGGCTTTGACTTTGAGGGTCGGTAAAAAAGAAAAAGAAAACAGCATTTTGTTAGGTTTTATGGTTATGCTATCCTTGAAAATGATAGAGGTTGGAGAAGAAGGCAAACATATTTTCAAGGCTTATAGACTCGAAAACAATTAAAGATAGTAGAGCGTTTCTTGATTATAATCTTACTAATAATAAGACCGCTCCCAAGAAGGGAAGGTTGATACGAAAAATTATTGTATGCTTTTGTTATAATGAAATGTGCACTGCATCTGGCATTGTTCAAACAGGTCATTTATATTTCTTTTTCAAGTAAAACATTAAAACATTTTTATTACTTGTCAATAAATGCACAAAGATAGCAAGTGAACTAAAATAAAAGGTTAAAAACAAAGTATTGAAGAAATAAGAAGTATAGTATTCTTGAGATAAAAGAAAAACTTTATATAGAAAGAGTAAGATTCCTAAAACAATAGTGACATCGAAGACTCTTTTATCTATAATAGAGACACAATTCCATCAACACCAACATACTTTAGTAGTGGAATGAGGAGTATATATGGTATATACTTTAAAAAGGATGACCAATTGACTATAATAATATCCTGTGCATTCTGGAGTGAATTTGTTCCTCTTTTTTAAGTTGTATAACATTAATAGTTCGGTGAATTCAAGGCGGAATACTGACATATGCAATCCCGATAGAAGGAAACATATGCTAACCAAAAAATGGTCATATTAAATGCCCTCTAGTGCAAAAGATGACATTAAACATAAAACCAATTACAAGAACACAAAGAAAGGGATTGGTCTATGGGGGACAATTACCATTTGCAAAAGCATCAAAATTTGATGAAATAATCACAAGTATAGCTAAATGTTTGAATAATTGTTATGGCAAAGCATTAAACTGTCATATTTTCAAGAGACTCATGCTGGTTAAATATCATTAAAATCAGTAACATGAAAGAAAAGATATAATAAGAAAAAATATGAATAAGTTCAGTGAGAAAGAGAACATCTTAAGCATAGAGTTCTGCACCATGGAGATTCTTGATTGCCTAATGACGATCGTTAATACATGGGTATGGGTATTGTTGACCTCCACTACAGAAGTTCACCCCCCCTCCCCCCGCCCCTTATTTCTTCCATATGATTCTTATGCCCTATTAGCCATTCTACAAATGAAGACAAACACAATCCCGACAAGAACCCACAATAAGAATGCAGTGTTTATTAGAAAATGGCCATCAACTTCTTCAAAGAGAAATTACAGGGATTTATCTAAGAGTGTGTTCAACATAAAAAATGCAAGACAAGACTTTGTAGAAATATTTCAGACATAAGGAAGTTAACGGAGCTGAAGGGAGAAGATAAAGAGTCATGTCTAGCAAGAGCTTTTCTTGGGCCTTTTCTTAATATTTAGATAGAGTCATGCAAGGCTATTTAAGTTTTGCGAGGTCGGTGTCAATAATATTTTGAGGTTTTGATTATGAGCGTCAGTCAAAAAAAGGGAATTTTGTTAGGTTTTATGGTTATGCTAACCTTGAAAATGATAGAGGTTGGAGAAGAAGGCAAACATAGTTTCACGGCTTGTAGACTCAAACAATTAAAGAAGTTACTAGAGCTTTTTTGGATTATAATCGTACAAATAATAATACAGCTCTCAAGAAGGGAAGCTTAGTGAGAAAAATTATATTATGCTTTTGTTGTAACGAAATGTGCACCGCATTTGGCCATGTTCAAAGTGGTCATTTATATTTCTTTGTCAAGTAAAACATTAAATCATTTTTATTACTCATCAAAAAAAGCACAAAGATCGCACATGAACTAAAATGAAAGGTTAAAAACAAAGCATTCAAGAAATAAGAACAAGTATAGTATTCTAGAGATAAAATAAAATAGTGAAATAGAAAGAGAGAAGGTGAGATTCCTAATACTGTAGTGACTTCGAAGGCTCTTTTATGTAGAATAGAGACATAGTTCTATCAACACCAACATACTTTAGTAGTGGAATGAGGAGTATATATGGTATACTTCATAAAACACGACCAATTGACAACAATCATAGCCTTTGCATTCTGGAGTGAATTTGTTCCTCTTTCTAAAGTTCTAATAGTTAGGTGAATTCTAGACAGAATACTGACAAATGTAATCCAGATAGAAGAAACATACACTAACCAAAAATGGTCTTATTAAATGCCCTCTAGTGCAAAAGATGACATTAAGCATAAAACCAATTACAAGAATATGAATAAAAGGATTGGTCTATGGCAGGCAATTTCCATTTGCAAAAGCACAAAAATTTGATGAAATAATCACAAGTTTAGCAAAATTTTGTTGTGGCAAAACAATACACTGTCAAATTTTCATGAGATTCACACTGATTAAATATCATTAAAAACAGTAATAGAAAAGAAAATATTTAATAAGAAAAAATACGAAGAAGTTCAATGAGAAAGTGGACATCTTTAGTATAGAGTTCTGCACCATGGAGATTCTAGACAGCCTGATGAAGATCTTCGGTACATGGGTATTGTTAACCTCAAATAGAGAAGTTCACCCCCCGTTATCTCTTCCATGTGATTCTTAAGTCCTATTAGCCATTCCACAAGTGAAGAAAAACACAATCCCAACAAGAACCTAGAATAAGAATGCAGTGCTTATCAGAAAATCAACTTCTTCAAAATTATAGTGATTTATCTAAGAGTGAATTCAACATAGAAAATGCAAGAAAAGATTGAGTAAAAATATTTCAGACATAAGAAGTGAAAGGAGCTAAAGGGGGACGGAAAAGAGTCGTGTCTAGCATGAGCTTTTCTTGGGCATTTTCTTAATATTTAGATTGAGCATCCTAGGTTGTTTGAGGTTTTCAAGGTCGGTGTTGATAATCTTTCAAGGTTTTGATTATGAATGTCGGTAAAAAAAGGGAATTTAGATAGGTTTAATGGTTATGCTAACCTTGAACACAGTAGAGGTAGGAGAAGAAGGCAAACATATTTCCAAGCATTATAGACTCAAAAACAATTAAAGAAGTTACTAGAGCACGATATTTCTTTTTAAAATAAAAAATTTAAACATTTTTATTACTCACAAAAAATGCACAAAGATTGCATGTGAACTAAAATAAAAGGTTAAAAACAAAGTGTTGAAGAAATAAGAAGTATAGTAATATAGATAAAAGAAAAAATTTAAATAGAAAGAGGTAAGGTGAGATTCCAAATACAACAGTGACATCGAAGACTCTTTTATGCAGAATAGAGACACAATCCCATCAACACTAACATACTTTAGTTGTGGAATTAGGAGTATATACGATATACTTTATAAAAGATGTTCAATTGACAGCAATAACATCCGTTGCATTCTGGAGTGAATTTGTTCCTCTTTTTTAAGTTTTATAACATTAATAGTTCGGTGAATTCAAGACAAAATCCTAACATATGCAATCCCAATAGAAGAAAACCTACACTAACCAAAAAATGGTCCTATTAAATGCCCTCTAGTGCAAAAGATGACAGTAAACATACAACCAATTACAAGAACACAAAGAAAAGGATTAGGCTATGGGGGACAATTACCATTTGCAAAAGCACCGACATTTGATGAAATAATCCGAAGTACAACAAAATGTTTGAAAAATTGTTATGGAAAAGCATTAGACGGTCAATTTTTCAGGAGATTCATGCTCGTGAAAACTCACTAAAATCATTAACATGAAAGAAAAGATTTAATAAGAAAAAATATGGATAAGTTCACTGAGAAAGTGAACATCTTTAGCATACCGATGAAGATCTTCAGTCCATGGGTATTGTTAGCCTCCAATAGAGAATTTCACCCCCCTTATCTCTTCCATGTGATTCTTAAGTCGGATTAGTCGAAGTGAAGAAAAACACAATCCCAACAAGAACCCACAATAAGAATCTAGTGTTTATCAAAAAATAGCCATCAACTTCTTCAGAGAGAAATTACAGGGTTTGTCTAAAAGTGAGTTCAACAAAGAAAATGCAAGAAAAGACTTAGTAGAAATATTTCAGACATAAAGAAAGTTAAAGGAGCAAAAGAGTTAAAGAGTCATGTCCAATATGAGATTTTCTTGGGACTTTTCTTAATATTTAGATAGGGTCAAGCAAGGCTGTTTAATTTTTGCGAGGTCAGAATCGATAATCTTTCAAGGTTTTGGCTATATGAGCATCTATAAAAAAAGCGGAATTTTGTTAGGTTTTATGGTTATGCTAACCTTGAAAACAATAGAGGTTGGAGTAGACGGCAAACATATTTTTAATGCTTATAGACTCAAAAACAATTAATGAAGAGGGTTTCTGACATATAATCATACTAATAAAAATACCGCTCTCAAGAAGGGAAGGTTGATGAGAAAATTGATATTATGCTTTTGTTGTAACGAAATGTGCACTGCATTTGGCTTTGTTCAATCAGGTCATTTATATTTCTTTTTCAAGTAAACATTAAAACATTTTTATTAATCATCAAAAAATGCACAAAGATCACACGTGAACTAAAATGAAAGGTTAAAAACAAAGTGTTCAAGAAATAAGAAGAAGTATAGTATTCTAGAGATAAAAGAAAAACTTTATATAGAAAGGGATATGGTGAGATTCCTAATACAATAGTGACATCGAAGACTCTTTTAAGTAGAATAGAGACACAGTTGCATCAACACCAATATACTTTAGAAGTTGAATGCGGAGTATATGTGGTATACTTCATAAAAGGAGACCAATTGACTGCAATAAGATCCTCTGCATTCTGGAGTGAATTTGTTCCTGATTGTTAAGTTTTATAACTATAATAGTTTAGTGAATTCAAGACAAAATACTGACATATGCAATCCCAGCACAAGGAAACATAAACTAACTAATAATTGGTCTTATTATTAAATGCCCTCCAGTGCAAAAGATGACATCAAGCATAAAACCAATTACAAGTACATAAATAAAAGGATTGGCCTATGGGGGACAATTACCATTTGCACAAGCATAGACATTTGATGAAATAATCGCAAGTCTAGAAAAATTTTTGAAAAATTGTTATGGCAAAGCATTACACTGTCAAATTTTCAAGAGATTCATACTGGTTAAATATCATTAAAATTAGCAACTTGAGATAAATGATTTAATAATAAAAAATATGAATAAGTTCAATGAGAAAGTGAACATCTTTAGTATAGCGTTCTGCACCCTGGAGATTCTAGACAGCCAGATGAAGATCTTCAATACATGGGTATTGTTAACCTACAATAGAGAAGTTCACCCTCCTTATCTCTTCCTTGCGATTCTTAAGTCCTGTTAGCCATTCTACAAGTGAAGAAAAACATAATCCCAACAAGTGCCCATAATAAGAATGCAGTGTTTATCATAAAATGGCCGTCAACATCTTTAGAGAGAAATTACAGGGATTTATCTAAGAGTGAGTTCAACATAGAAAATGGAAGAAAAGACTTAGTAGAAATATTTCAGACGTAAGCAAGTGAAAGGACCTAAAGGGGGAGGATAAAGAGTTGTGTCCATCCTGAGCTTTTGCTGGGCCTTTTCCTAGTATTTAGATTGAGTCACACAAGGCTGTTTGAGTTTTGCGAGGTCAGTGTCGAAAATCTTTTGAGGTTTTGACTATGAGCATCGGTAGGGAATTTTGTTAGGTTTTATGGTTATGCAAACCTTGAAAAGAATAGAGGTTGGAGAAGAAGGCAAACACACTTTCAAGGATTATAGACTCAAAAACAATTAAAGAAGTTACTAGAGCTTTTTTGGCTTGTAATCGTACTAATAATAATACCACTCTCAAGTATGGAAGGGTGATGAGAAAAATTATATAGTAATTTTGTTGTAACGAAATGTGCACTGCATCTGGCTTTGTTCAAATAGGTCATTATATTTCTTTTTCAAGGAAAAAATTAAAACTTGTTTTATTACTCACAAAAAAATGCACGAAGATTGCACGTGAACTAAAATAAAAGGTTAAAAACAAAGTGTTGATGAAATAAGCAGAAGTATAGTACAATAGATAAAAGAAAAACTTTAGATAGAAAGAGAGAAGGTGAAATTCGGAATACAACAGTGACATTAAACACTCTTTTATGCAGAATAGAGACACAGTTTCATCAACACCAATGTACTTCAGCTGTCGAATGCAGAGTATATGTTGTATACTTCATAAAAGGTGACCAATTGATCATAATAAGATCCTCTGCATATGCCATCCCAATAGAAGGAAACATACACTAACCAAAAAATGGTCTTATTAAAGGCCCTGTAGTGCAAAAGATGACAGTAAACATAAAACCAATTGCAAGAACACAATGAAAAGGATTAGTCTATGGGGGACAATGACCATTTGCGAAAGCACAGACATTTGATGAAACAATCACAAGTATAGCAAAATGTTTGAAGAATTGTTATGGTAAGGCATTAGACGGTCAAATTTTCAGGAGATTCATGTTGGTTAAATATCACAAAAATCATTAACATGAAAGAAAAGATTTAATAAGAAAAAATATGGATAAGTTCACTGAGAAAGTGAACATCTTTAGCATAGACTTTTGCA
>JAOXNR010054418.1:0-12591 GCA_028571225.1 Parsonsia alboflavescens | reverse complement strand
TAATTGTGAAATGTTGTGAAGAATTGGATAAATAAGAAATTACTGTTTTAATTTGGGTAAAAATGAAAACACCCCCAAATTTTACTCTAATAAAAAAATTTATTTATTTTTATGATTGGTGCAAATCGATGAAAAATATATTATAGGATTAAATTAATAAACTTTTTTCTAATCATAATCTTATAAAAATTTTTAGAATCTAAACAATTAAGTTCCTTAATTTGGTACAATTTTTTAGAATATAATGATAATAATAATAATAAAACCTCGAAATTTCTTTCATGTAATTGAAACACAACTGTACTACTATCAAAAAGATCCAAAAATCTATTTTTTTTAATGTAATTCTAACAAATATAGATATATCTTGATAGTGTTTACCTATCGTTTTTCCACATATATTATTTGAAGTTAAATTCTTCTTTTCATAATTAAATTAATAAACTCTCTTTTTTGGCTTATAAATGTTTTAATAAAATTAAATAATTTAGTAATACTGACTTACTCTGTCTTTTAATTTGGAGGGATTCTAGTTGGACTCTACCTCTTACACTGGCTTTCTTCCTTACTTTTGTAACTCTCCGTTTATTTAAATAATAATTTTCTAACTTAAACATCATAGGAATATCAAAGGAAAATCCATAAAAAATCTTTTGGTAGTATCTGACTAGTATTCATCTTCTTACCTTATGAATCCTGACTTCATGATTAAAGGTATATGAATGCCTCCATTCTTTACCACTTTCGAAAAATCTTTTCTCATACATACATACATATATTTAGAAGAGATCACCCATTCAAGAACTGAAAAATATGGCTTTTAAGTATGGGAAATTACAGGCATTGGTTCTACTTGTCTTGGCATCTTCCTTAGCCATTGCCGTGGCTGAGCCTGACCCTGATCTTGACAATGTTGACCCCAACGTCTGGCCATGGCCACCACAGCAAAATGTAACTCAACCCAAGAAGGTAGTCGTTGGAGGTTCAGATGGTTGGCATTTTGGTGTTAACTATACTGATTGGGCTATCAAAAATGGTCCCTTCTACATTGGTGATAGCCTAGGTAACTATTATCATTCTTAATTTCTCCATTTTGTTTTTTTTTATTAGTTTTTATTTATATGGTTCCTCTATTTTTCTTTCTTACAGTGTTCAAGTATGATGCTCCTGATGGTAAAAATGTTCCAGAAAGTGTATATTTGTTGCCAAACTACTGGAGCTTCATTACTTGTGACCTTCGATTTGCAAGAAGAATTGCATCTGTGACACAAGGTGCTGAAAACGGATTTGAATTCGTACTCAGGGGACTGCAACCTCTCTTCTTTGCAAGTGGTGAAGCTGAGGGCTTCAATTGCAGGAATGGAACAATGAAGTTTTGTGTGATTCCACACTTACATTGGGGTTAAGCAGTGGTTGGAAGATCTAGAAGAAATTAGTTTCCCTTCTTAGTATGTTAATTTTTTTTTTTTCTTCAAATTCAATTCGTTTCCTTTGTAGTAAGTTTTTTAGTTTGATTAATTTCTTCCAGTTCAATGGATCATAATTTAAGTTTTGCATTACTTTATTTATTGAATGATATATTATTTGTCTATTTTCTAATTAAAATCCATAGACTTAGGAGTCTTAAAAAAAAATTACTGATTTTCGATTAGATACATCCTTCATAATTCCATCAATATTAAAATTTATATTTATTGAATTATGAAGAATATATCTGCCTAGGGTTATAATAATATTGTTCCAGTGTCAACCTCCAAGTGGCTTAGAAGCGGATGCGTTGACGGGGTTCATAAAAAAAAAATTAATATTATGCAGGCTAGATATAATATTAATCTCTGTATACGCCTTTAATATTATGCAGATAATAAATAAATGTTAGAGACAACATTAATTTTTAAGCCTGGCAAAAATAAAAAATTTTACCCAAAAAAAAAAGGGGATGGGGGTTATTAAAGAATGTAGAACATGTTGAGTTATAATGCATTTTGACTTGGCTAAGATTTTTTTCCATATCCTTTTGAGTACCTAATTGTTAGTTAAAACGCAATATCAATGGGAGAAATTAATGTTGAGTTTCTTCATTTTTTATCACATTTTGACCAATTCCTCGTATCCTAAATTCTAATGCTACCTATCACCATTATGTTCAGTGGATCGACCCATGGTCCCTCTTTTTGACTCTTTTGGTCTTTTTTTAAACATAATTTTTCTTCTTATAGGAATAAGTCGATAAATTTAAACTAAAATTAAAAGATACTCTTTAATTTTTAAATATTAAGTCAATCTAAAGAGATAATACTCCATTACAAATGAAATAAGTATTTAGCTTTGTAAAGGTTAAATTCATTCATTTCCACTTAATTATAGCAATATTATGACCAGTAGCTTTCTGAATGCATGATTTATAATTTTATATTTTAAAGTTGTATTTGTTCCACCGATAGCGACTGCAAGTCTGGGAGAAAAAATAGGACTATTTAATTTTTACTTATGGAAGAATTAATTAATTGACCAAGAGAAGACATGAAATTATGGTGGAAATTGAAAAAGGAAATTATAGCTATTAGACTTTGTAAGTACTCGTGTGGGACGACTTCTTTTTTTCCAACTATTTTTTTCTTCGTCTTTACCAACCAACTAAAGAGAAAAACCTTAGTTTTTTCAGTTAGCTGTACATTTCGCCTGTGCTTGGCTAACATTCTTATAAGTTTTCTCACCTCATTACTTGCCTATAAAAGGCCTTTGATTGTTTCCTTTCATTTCCACCAACAACAGAAATTGCAAAAAAACTAATCTCATTCCTTTCCTTTAATATCACATCTTCTGATCCATCCATATAGAGCTTCTCTTCAGATCGATATGGCTTCTACTAATGGAAAACAGGCAGTGGTTCTCCTCGTCTTGGCATCCACGTTAGCCATATCCATGGCTAACAGGGACATGGCCTACTGGAACTGGCCGTATAAACACCATAATACAACTCAACCCAAAAAGATCGTTGTTGGAGGTTCTGAGAACTGGCATTTTGGATTTAACTACACTGACTGGGCTCTAAAAAACGGTCCATTCTATATCGGTGATAGCCTGGGTATACTTATTATATATCTATATTCTCAATTTCCACTCATTTGTTGTGTTACTCTATAATTAATTTTTCTTAAGTCTGATCAATTGGGTTTTGTTTCTCTTTTTAGTGTTCAAATATGATCCTCCAAGTAATACAACATTTAACCACAGTGTATATCTATTGCCAAACTACTGGAGCTTCGATAAATGTGATCTTCGATGGGCAAGAAAAATTGCAGACGTGACACAGGGAGGTGGAGATGGATTTGAATTCGTGCTAAGGAGGTGGCAGCCTTACTACTTTGCATGTGGTGAACGTAATGGTTTCCATTGCACTAATGGGACTATGAAGTTTCCGGTAATGCCTCTCATGCATTATTGGAATTAATAAGCGGCAGCCGGAAAGAATTTAATTTCCCTGCATCTGTTTCCTATATTTTTTGTTCTTCAAAGTTCATGTCTTCTGAGGGGAAAGAAGAATAAAGGAAAATAATTTTCCCTCTTTTTACTAATAATTTTTATCTTTATTTTTTCCTTCAAATTTCATCAATTTCCTTCACACATGTAATCTTGACATTCACCATTTGTGATGAATTTATTTGAATGAAGAGTTTGAGTTGATTAATTTCTTTCTTTTTGTAAATATTTTACTACAGTTTCTAGCAACACGGACAAAAAAGGACCTTAAATACCATTAAGGGAGTAAACTTGAAATAGCTATAAATATTGGAAGACTTTGAATTTCTTAATAAAAATTTTTGGACTTTAGACTATAGTTTATAAAATATATTTTAAAAAACAATTAAAAGACATATATAAATTTTTTATTAATATAACAGAATGTGTGATAAGGATTATACTTTAGTAAATCATGAACAACTTTTAAAGCTATATAATTGAATGCTACTTCCTTGATTCAGAATTGAATGCTACTGTCTCTATTTTAGATTTCTTGAAATTATATGTCTCATTTCTAAAAATCTTCTCAATTAAAAAATCTACACCCACTTATTTAAAATTCTCACTGCAAATTAAATTGATAATAAAAATAAATTAATAATTTTATGAAATTCGAATGTTTTGGAGTAGGGGAAAGAAGGGGCAAAAAGAAAAAGTTAGGTAGTGTTCGATAAAAAATATGCAATAGGTTGGCCGTGCTGCTATTTCTGAACGCAGATTCTAATGCGTTCTGAACATGGTTTGCTGCTGTCAATGCGTGCTGACCGGCGTTTTCCGCTGCTTGTTGCCCTCCGAATTTCTGATATGAAAACCCCCAAACAGTGTCACAGAAATCTGAAGTTGGACGATATAACCGCACCAGCATTCTGCCATAATCGACGATCGGAAACCATCAATTTGCAAGACTATAAACCTGCTGGAAAAGGGATAGGAAGAAATCGATGAGTGTGTTCGGAGGGGACAGTTGGGCTCGAGAGGAGCAGTACAGGAAGAGAAAGAGTAGATGATTTGACAATGGAAGGAATCAATTCCTCTGCTTATAAGAAACTCCCCAATGGGAAATTCTCTTGTTTCGTCTGCCCGCAACGACCCGTTCTCGATACCCCTCTCATGCTCACCGTGCGTCCCCTTCCTGTCTCCTGTTTTGTGTTCAAAGCTTCCTACTTTTGGCTTCCAGAGCTAGAAAGTGAATTAAAAATGCTCTTTTTTTTCCTGAGTTAAAATCTAACTTAAATATTTTCTTTGTTTATTATGATTGAAATCTTGTTAAATGTAACATGGATAATGTTGAATTCCTTTTAGTTGCATCAGGGCATTCGAATTCAGCTGGTTGCCCTCCCGATTCAGAAAAGTTATAAGATTAGCCTGGCTTTGGAGTTCAACAATAAAAAACATAAATTAGCTGTTTTTCAATAGGCAATATGCACATGTTACATATATTGATTTTATCAGAAGAAGATTCTTTATTGTTGGTCTATTAAGCTTTGAATGATATTAAGGTAGTAACAATTCGAATACAACCATTCCTCCCGTTCTAACATAACTGATCTGTTGAAGATATCAAATGTGACAGTATCTTAATGATTCAATAAACTGGAGCACATCATTTCTTCATCCATTTAGGTTGATATTAGCATGTGAAAATTTTCCTATTCATACTGCAACTGTTTCTTCTTATTCTTCTTCTATGGTGAGTGAGTAATTGTTACATGCTTGTTTGGCAGACACATATGAAGGGTTCATGCCATCGAGCTGCAGAGTCCAAACTCAAGGAATGAGAATTTGCAATACAAGATGAAAAAAATAAGAGAATAGCATTATCAGATTGTTCCACTGCAGTTTCTACAAGTGGACAGAGAACTGTATCAACAAACAAACCTTTGATTCAACGTGTGCAGAAAGCTGCTTCAGAGATACTTAGTGGAAGGGCTTCTCAAGGGAGTACAATACAGAAATCCCAGGACAAGGGATCATTTAATGGTGCTTGAACAACTGAAAACCTATTTACTCAAGATAAGGGAACTTCCAATGAAGTTGGGGAACAACTTTCTAGTGAAATTGTCAGCGAGCAGTTTGATTTTCGAGAGCGAAGGGAAAGGGAACTCAAATTGACTGCACCCGGGTGGAAGCGTGATTGCCATGGAAAGTGGTTCAAGGATGAAAATGTGAGATTTGGATTATAGTATGATTGTTTATGGCTTCACCTTCTTGCTAACACCTGTGATGCTTATTTCTATATGTTTAATGGCTGCTTTTTCTATCATCAGGAACCCCTCTCCTTTTTTTTCCTCCTTGCTGCTGTTGACCCTTAGATCCACTTCTAGAGACTGCGTAGTTTCACTTAATTGCAATGGAGAACTAATTCATATCTTTGCATTTTATTTGCTTACAGGTTGAGTTTGACTCTGATGATGAAGATCCAAATGTCTGCGTAGGATTATAAGTTGGGGAAATTGACATTCTACCCCTCTTCCCTTCAATTTCCAGTGCTTCTGGTCATGGCATGTTAGACACTATTACCTGCTCCATTCACAGTGGTTTCTTCGTTTTCTTGCTTTGCTTCTCTAAGGTGATTGGCATGCTTATTCTGAAGTGTATCACTTCCAGTGTCAAAATGTATTCATTACCATCCCTTTCCAGATTTATAAGGTTTCACAACAAAGACTGGTCCAGGAGAAGTTTAGATTTGAAACAGATATTTGGTGTAACTTGAATTTCATACAAAATTTGAAAATTATCATTTTGGCTGTGCAGTGTGAGGCTTGCCTTGCTTGGGGACAAGCTTAATCCTGTCATTAAGGGGCTGGTTTAATGTGCTTTGCAATAATAATAAGCAAAGTTTTTAAGAATCTACAGTATACATGTAGGCCTTTCTGACCTGATGAATTCAACTACTTAGATCATTTCTCCTTTTTCCTGATTTGTTCAAAGAGTTATTACAAAAAAATATGAACATTCTAAAGCTTTTAGCAGCATACTCTGGTTTCATAGAGCTGCCGTCTTCTCTATAGTTAGAATTAGCTTTAGACTTCTGATACAGTTTGGGCCCTTTGAAATCTTTATTGGACTCTTAGTTAGGAGATGTTATTCTGTCATTTGAAGCTGCCTTGCCTTTCTAAACCCCTCAAAAGTACTCTTTGATATAACTTGTGTCTTGATTTCGGACTGAGCCATATACTAAAAATTCTTTAAAAACAGGCAGAAGACACCATGAAACTGGCTTGTGCAGCAGAAAATGATTTATACTTATGCAACTTTTCTTTACATCATTCCTCCTCCTTGCTTGTTTATCTATTCATGCAGCAGAGAGGAGTCAGTTGAAGGAAACACACTTCCTAATCAAATTCATTGTCATGGGGTCTTTCAGTTTCCATCTATTGCTGCTTTTGTTACCTTCTTTAGATGTGGTAACTCTCGAGATACAGGTGGGTTTGCTTCCAATGTGAACATTGAATGATCAGCTTTTGGTGCAGTTCTTGTTGAGTGACAATAATAATGCTGCTGCTGCAATTATAGAATTTGAGATCGATTGTCACTGTCTAAAATGAACATTTAGGCCAGACATTTGGTGAGTGTTGTATCTAATTTTCCTTTCCGGCTTGAAAAACACCCAAGAAAAAGATGGGTTGGTCTTCTTCTGAGTTTGGGACATCAATATCTGCTCATTGCCTTGAATCATAAGGATGTGCCCCGATGATTCAGATTCTATCAAAAATGGTTCCCGTTTTTGATATAAGTTGTCCTGTGCCTGCAGCTAATCTCTGGTATGGACCACTACTTTTCCACCCTAGACTAATCAATGTGGCTTTCGCAGAAAGAAGATTGTTTTTATCTTCTTATATGTTTGAGAAATGCAGAACGTTTCATTCCAAAAGGAAGTTGACAAAAAGCCTTCCATTCTTCTTGTTTTGTTGTTTGGTTGGTTATGGTTTATCCTTGGAAGTTCTCGGATCGTGACATGACATCTATAAGGCTGGTTTCCCACCCCCTCCCTTTTTTGTGTCCGTTTTGATGTCTGTCAAAATTTCTCGTTTCAATTTTGTGACAAGGAATACACGGTGAATGTTTTTCATTCCTTTGTTAAATTTGTTTACTCGAATATACGTGGAGTATGTGAATTCGGTGTCACTATTGTATTTTTTTATGTATTTGTCTACATATATATTATTCTGTAGTTTAAAAAAAAAAATAAAAAAAAATATATATTTTAAGAACATTTTTTTTTAGCTGTATCCGAGTCAGTTCGTACGCACCTCAACATTTCATTTATTTAAGAGAATGTTGATGGTATTCGAATTCAAAATCTATAATTTGTACGTTCGCTCACTTACTTGTATGTCTATGAAGATACATATTTTAAAAATACTTATAGTAACTTTTTTGAAAAAAAAAAAATCATCTCAATTTTGAAATCTTTTATATCAATAAAATAAAGTATATACTTCGTTTGAAATTAAATGTTTTATTTTTCATTTTACCTGATTTATAATTAAATTTCTTATTTCTTAATTTAATTAAATTTTTATTAGAAAAAGTAATATTAAAATTAACTAAAAAATTTTTAAAATATATATATATAAATCAAAATGAAATATTTAATTAAATTTCTATAGAAGTTTTTAATTGCATCTGTCAAGGTAAACGAAGGATATGGACCGTAAACCATCTAGGGATCGCCTTAAAATGGAGACATGAAGATGAAGAAGAATCGTGGCCCAGTCATAAAGCGTCATCGCCAACAACCTAAAGATCGACCTTTTGAATCCTATAAAGTTCCTTTCCTCCTTCTAGAAGTGAAATGACTCTTTCTTTGGTTCAGCATACCATAACACCAAGCAATAATTATTTCCTCAATTCTTGCACGTTATATTGGACCTATTTTCGTCTCCTAACTCTCACATTTTTTTCCATAGATCTTAATTTCATTTAGGGATTTGTGCCTCGCCACTGATTTTTATTAATTATAATAAAAATAATTTCCAAACTTAAAATTACAATTAATGGTTCTTTTTTATTTTTTATTTATTTTGATTATCTCTATCATTTTGGGGATATCTCGATGGGAGAATAGTAAATGTGAAAACCATAGATCCTAATTCAAATTTCATTAATATCCTTTTGAATATTGGACCTATTGCGCTTTCAGAGGACTTAAAAAAAAAAAAAAATTTTGTTTCATCTCTCATACCGTTTCTTAGAGTACCTATCGCTGCTATCTTTTCCTGCTTAAGTGTATGTTAGACCGTTATTTATGTTTATGCTGACTAAATTTAAATTGATTGCTAAATGGGACTAATTAGAAGAATTATACTCCTAGTAATTTGTCAATCTTTATTAACTTTGTAGTAAGTAGTAATATTTGATATTGGAAGGTATCGAGTTCAAGACACGACGAAGGAAGATACGATGTCACTGTCGATTCTTAATGGGAGGGATACAGAGAGGATTAGAAGAAGAGTAAGATAATAAAATTAATAGTAATAAAAATGAAAAGAAAAATACTACTAGTAATTTCAAGGAATTATATAGACCTTCACCTCCTCTAGTCATGGCATCCCTTCAAGTCTCAATTTGGATTCGAAAACTCAAAGCTTACTTAATTCACGCGTTGACTAGTATGAATACACAAATCAAGAATTAAATATACTATTTTATCTTGAATCTTGAAATTTGAATATATAAATCACTTGATGTGCATCATTTAATCAGTCTAATAAATATTTAGATTCGAGACTATACATTTATCTTCTCATATTTTATCCATTCATGTCCCCAGCATTTTTCTTTTTCCATATCAAACTGTCCTCAAAGGGGTTGAGGACGTGGGAAAATTTTATGTGAAAAATTAATAAATATTTATTAAATTTAGAAAAATGAATTTTCAAAGTCGTTAGCTATAGTTTCTTTTGGGTCAAAAAAATTGATCTCTCCCTTCATTTAATATTGTTTCACATTCATTGTAAATAATAATAATAATAATAATTGAAAATTTAGACGTGATATAAAATTAAATTTTATTTTTATTTCAATTAATTTTCTCTATACTAGATTATAAATTTATGACAAGCTGCTCTTATTCGAATGGTAAAGCAGTTTCACTTATAAATAACAAAACATCACCGGTTAAGGTGTATTTTCTAAGAATTTCTCTAAATTAGTCAAAACCTAAATTAAATAATAATTTAAAATTATAAATCTCTAATTGTTGTATTCTTCATCCATGAATAAGGGTTATTTTAAAATCATTGATGCATAATTTTTTTTTTTTTCTATCTTATCCTCCTTTGAAATTTTATTCCATTTACGATGAGAAAAGAGGATTGTAGAGAAACAAAAATATTTCAGATATAATGTTGATGAATTTAAAAAATTTTAATTCATATGAAAATGATCAATAACTTATATTTTGAAAAAAAAAATTAATTTATTTAAAATGACAAAAAAAAGGTATATTTTACTATTGAATAGTTTTTTTTAAAAAAATTTTCCTTTCACTCTCTCTGAATTATATTATTATATATCGATATGTAAGAGCGAGAGGGACAAACACATAGAATCTAATTTTAATATCAATTTATGTGTCACTTTATGTTATATTGGTAAAAAATTAATAAAAATTTTACATGTAACCTTCTATTTATATATATATATATATAAATGCTTGACCGTGCACACTAACAAGTGCAACCGTTAGTGAACTAACGATCAAACTTAATGGTTTCTATTTTTTTCAACAATTAATTAAAATTTTAGTTTATCCTTTTATGATTTAGTTTATCCTTTTAAAGTTTAGTTAATCATTAGTTGACTAATGCTGTACTTGTTAATTACACGATCAAGCACACACTAGCATTACTTTATGTATATAATTAAAGCGTGTACTTAGGAAATCTAAAGCCTATTTAGTGTCTTAAAAATAGACGAGCAACCCGCACCAAACAGCTAAGTGCATTTATTAAGAAAGATCATGAGAACTTCCGTTGATGGATAAGGCTTTGAATCCTCATATCAAACGTCAAATTAGGCAGCTATTATTATTATTAATGATGTGGTTTCTATTTTTCTCCTTTTCTGCTGAACAATATCACAAGGGTCTTGAGGACCCTTTCAAGCAGAATTAATGATGAGTGAGAGGATACTTATTACGATAACTCCATCTTTTAATTTTGGTCGTAATTAAAGGTGTCTTTGCATATAATGCAATTTCATTGATAAAAAACTATTTAATATTTTACTAAAAATGTTAAATTATAAATATAGACATCAAACTTTATGCAATTCTTTTTTTTAAATAAAGGACTTGATTATTTATATATACGCACTACTCTCTAAATCGCTTATTATAGATTTTGTATATAGATTAAGGTATATAATTATTGAATAATCTAACTAGATTGCCTTTCTGATCATTAATTTATCAGAGATCAAGGTATACTCTAATTGGTTTTTTTCTTTTTTCCCTTTTTTTTTTTTTTTTAAATTTTAAAAATGTAAAATAAAAATTAAAAAAAACATTAAATATTACTACTACTTTGGAGTGGACAAATAGTCCATTCGAGGGCACCTCAGTGGATGGAGTGACGATCACCTAGATTATAAATCTTAAGTTCGAATTACGCCAACATCCTCCTGAATAAGTGGAACATCGAGATACGGTTAAACTGATCCAGACATCGCTAAAAAAAAGGAGTGGACGAATATTGTGGAATAATTTTTCTTTTTCTTTTTTAATTGGGACATATTTTTCATTCATATGTAGAGTGTATATATATATATATATGTGTGTGTGCGCGCGCGCGCACTTGCGGGCACGCGTGTGAACTTGAAATTATTCTTTTCACGAATAGTATGGTTGATTAGTCTTTGCGACTGATGTAATTATTGATAAAAACATAAAATAAAAAAGCAGGACGGAAGAAATAAATGATTAAATAAAGTGAATGTATATTAGTGTAAATAATTAATTTCGTAAGTGAATAAAAAAAACTAAGAAAAAATTCTTATTTTTAAACCCCCTTTTTTTTCTCTTTTTTCTCTTGGAAAACTGAAGAACTAGATTAGAAAAAGAAAAGGGAGATTGGTTAATTTGGTATTCAAAATTATGTCCAAATTCAATATTGGTATCTTTTTTTTTTTCTTTTTTCCCCAAGTGAGTATCCAAACAATTTTTCAAACGTCCAAATTAATACTTTTGATCCCATTTTGAGGTATTTAATGTCAAGATAACACGTATCGATCACGTTGTTAACTTTTTTTGAGGAGAATCAATGATTTAGAATCCATTATTTTTCATTTTAGCCAAATAAATACTTAAATAACTTTGAAATCATAAGTTATTTAGATATTTATTTATTAGAAGAAAAAAACAATGGGTATCAATCATCGATTTAGGCATAATATTAGGTAACAAAATGATCAACACATCCTATCTTGATTGAAAATAAGTCAGAATAAGATAAAAAATATTAATTTAGACATTTGAAAATTATTTGGTATTTAGTTGATAAAATAAAAAAGATATCAATATTGACTTTGATTATAATTTTGGATATCAAATTAATCAATTTTCCAACAGAAAAAGAAAAAGTTCAAATAATCCTTTTGATGGGAAAAGGAAAAAAAAAAAAAAGCATTAAAGAATGATGAAAAAAAAAGGTTGACCAATTATTTCTGTGTGGGGTAAAAATCGCCCAGACTCCACAAAAAATATTACTATTAAAATGGTTTGTGGAGGTGGTCGGCTATGGAATAATATATATGATGTCATCCTCATTCTGATCTGACGTTTTCTCTAGAGTAGTTATTTTGGGATACTGATAGGTAGTTTCGGAGAAGGAACAAAAAAATAAATAAAATGGACTGGTAATCATGACCAATGTTTTCAGAACCGGACCGGTTATTGAACCAGAAAAGTTATTGGTTCAAGGTTTAATGGTTCAATCGTAATTGAATCGGTAATTTGACCGATAATTGAACCGGTTAATTTAAGAATTAAAAAATATTTATTTTATAGATTGAAATATATCAAAATAATATAATTTATTCTCAAATTAACAATATATATGC
>JAOXNR010054417.1:0-12592 GCA_028571225.1 Parsonsia alboflavescens | reverse complement strand
TGTGGCACCGCAAATAGACACTTTTTCCTGTTGGCAACCAACTGATGTTTTGCTAGTATCTCAAATGTGGATTTTAGATGATTCACGAGTTCTTCCATGCTCTCACTGTACACTAATATGTCATCAAAGAATACCAGGATAAATTTTCGTAGATGCACTGGGAAGATTTCATTCATCAAACTTTGGAACATGGCAGGAGTATTTGACAATCCAAATGGAATTACCAAAAACTCGTAATGGCCGTTATGAGTTCGAAATGCTATCTTTTCCACATCCCCTGGCTTCACTCGGATCTGATGATACCCTGACGTCAGATCCAATTTACTGAAAACCTTTGATTTTCCCAACTCATCAAGTAACTCTTCTACTACAGGGATAGGGAATTTGTCCGGGACAGTGGCCCTATTCAACGCCCTGTAGTCTACACAGAACCTTCAACTGTCATCTTTCTTGTGGATGAGCAGCATTGGTGATCAAAAAGGGCTGATACTTGGTTGTATGATTCCTGCCTTGAGCATCTCATGCACGAGCTGTTCAATCTCAGTCTTCTATTGATGAGGATAATGGTATGGTCTGAGGTTAGGTGGTGCAACTCCACTTTTCAACGTGATTGCATGATCCTGCAATCTCTCAGTTGGAAAGCCTTGAGGTTCCTGAAACAGAACTTGGAATTCTTCTAACAATCTGGATACTTCCGCATTGCTTTCCTCAACAGATTGGTCCTCATCCTCCTCCAATTGCACGAGCTCCACCCAAAATCCATCCTCCCCTGAATCAACTGATTTACACAGCCCCCGAATGGACATCTCAAACCTAAGGAGTGTTGGGTCACCCTTCAACGTAATCGGTTTCCCTTGCCACTCAAGCCACATCGATTGGGAGCTCCAGTTACTCCTAACTTCTCCAAGGGTCGATAGCCATTTAACCCCCAGGATCACATCTACATTTCCTAAAGTTAAAAAGTCTTGTTTAATTGTTAATCCTTGAAGTTCTAGCACCACTCTTTGCACATTCCCCCGCCGCTTCCTCGCTTTCTATCCCCCAGCGTCACCTCAAAATTCTTCGGACTAGAAGCAATACCCAATTCGTCCATCACAACTAGATCGATAAAATTATGGGTAGCCCCGCTGTCAATCATTACCAACACTGTGCGTTCCTTAATCTCCCCATACAACTTCATCGTTCTCGAGGAGCTTATTCCCTTAACAGAATGCTTCGACAACTCAATAGACTTATCTTCCTCATTTTGATTCTCAACATCAGCCTCCAGATCTTCATCGGAGTCATCATCCTCGCTTGCCAGAAGTATTCGCAATTGTTTGGATTTGCAGCGATGCTTTGGCCCAAACTTCTTGTTGCACTTAAAGCACAATCCCTTGGCAAGCTTTTCCTGATACTCTGTCGGAGACAGCCTTCGGAACTCCATTCTCCGATTTCCCTCTTCCTTCCTTTCAGTGCTCGAGCTTTTCCCCCTAGAAGAGTCGACAACAAGGGAACTCCCTCCTGGTTTGGTAGCTGGCAGTTGAGTCGATCCCCCTCTGGTGTCTATTTTTTTCCCTAGAACAGAATTAGGGCTAGTAAAGACTGTTTTACTACTCTCAAATACCAACTGGGTCCCCCTCAATGCCAGATTACGGGCTTCAACTCAATGGGCCAACCTCATTAGATGGTCAAGGTTATTGGGCTCAAATAGCAAGATCTCGGCTTGAATCTCCTCCGGTAGGCCTGCCATGAAAACTCCTCTCAACCACTGCTCAGAGAGCCCCTCTATAATGGCTACCAAACACTCGAATTTCTCCCGATACTGTGTCACGATGCCTATTTGTTCAAGTGTCAACAATTCCTCCTGCGGCGATCGAAGCATACCCGGCCCAAAACGATGAATTATTTCGTCCTTAAGCTCGGTCCAGGATTCGAACGGCTTCCTTTGCTCACGATCGGTTTCCTTATCACATCCATCCTAAGGTAGCGCCCTCCAGGTAGATCGGAATGGAAGCTAGCTTTTCTACCTCTCCTAATCGATTTAGATCGAAATATCATTCTACTCTAGTGATCCAACCACTCGGGTCATTGCTTGTGAAGACTGGTAACTCCATTCGCCGAGCCGAGCTATACCACTCATGCGAGCCCGTTCTTCCCGATACCTGGCTTCGACTCATGATCACTTCCGGTTCCACAGCTCCTTTCTCCTCTGTTTTTGTGATCATGTGTGATGAGATTCTAGTACCCACTGTGGTTGACGATGATGGTATATTATCTCCTTGTCATGTATTACTAGTCAGAAACCTTGGTAACTCTCTAAGGTAAGCATCAATGGTGTCGAATCGAGTGTCCTTCACTTCCACCAATTTCAACATGGTCTCCATCTTTGCTTCCATCGTTGCAAACTTCTCATTTACTCCATGCATTTCCTTCTCCAAATCGTCCATTTGAGACTCCATCCTAGTTGATACCATTCCCAGAAATGCTGCTCTGATATAAAGTTGCTAGGGCTCAACAGAACTAGAATGGATTTTAAATGTAAAAAAAAAGAAAGAGAGTAACAGAGATTGAAATAGAAATGGTGACTTGTATTTAATCTGTGATATAACTGTATGGATAAATGGAGACAATATAAGAAATTCTGGCTATTCGAGAGGCCAATACCCTCCTTTTTACAGCAGCAGCTGTCCCTTACTTCCCCACACTTTTCCCCTGATCCAAATCATACCTAACAAACTCCTATTTATAACCCCCCAGCCAACCGAATATTTCCCACGCTCCTTGGCTAACCTCCACTCCCCTCATCTCCTTTGCTAACACGTGCACTTCCCTCCAATTCCACCAGCTTCTTTCCACGAGTGCCTTTGCGAGTGTAAACTTCCATGACCAAGGGTCTATCATACTTCTTTTTTTCTTTAATATTCATATCCTAATAGCTTTCATTTGATTAATAGATGACCACAGCAGGTGCTGGTGGCAAGGGAACCTGGAGAAAATTACTTGATACTGGTGGGGAATCAAATATTGATCGAAATGATCCCAACTATGACACTGAAGAGGTAAATTTTTGCCTCACTTTTCTTCCCCTTGTCAGGTTTTTCTCTAATTATCATCTCTGTGCCCCGGAAAATTTGTAGAGTCATATGATTATCAAAATACTTCTGTATATTTACTTATCCACTGATCCCTTTCTGATCTACACAGAAGCTATATCAACTCGTTGGATCAACTGTTTCTGATCCACCGGAGTTGTACAAGAAAGCTGTAGTCTTCATTATAGATAAATACATCAGCACAGGTGATGTAGATGTGGTTGCTTCTGATCTTAAAAACTTGGGCTCAGGTGAATATCATCCCTACTTCATTACGAGACTGGTCTTCATGGACATGGATAGGCATGTTAAGGAGAAGGAAATGGCCTCAGTAGGTGCGTTCATCTCTCTCCTGAAAAAAGCTATCTCTCTGCCCCACAGCCTATTCCAGGAGTTCAGTACTATGGTACAACAGTCCATTCATAATGATAGTCTCAATCCATAGCTTCTACTATTAGATTCACAAAGTAGTGGCCAAGATTGCCTTTATTCAACCTCTACACTGTTTACAAATTTCCTTTTATGTAGCCTTCCCGTTTTATTCAGTGTGAGAAATTAGAATATTGTATCCACATCAGTACAATCATTTTATTTCAGGAATAACAATCTACTCTGTCTTACTTCAGTATGAGTTTGATGCCGAAGCAACATTTCTTTTTGCCTATACATAAAGCTGATAGCAGTATAATGCCCATATCTTACGCCTGTTACTTGTTTATTAAATCATCCCTACTCCAACCAAAAGTTGGCACATTTTGCAGAGATTTTAGTTGTCCATTCATGTTGACAAATCCATGCAAGAATGTGCAGAACCCTTACCTTGGAACCAAGACCTAGAATTTGGCAAAAATATTTGCTTTGCGAAAATAAAAACGTCTTTGAGAAGCCACGGCAATGGACTAGTCAAATTTTTCAAATGAAAAGTAATTAACTTGTTTTCATATTAGGAGGATAAACCCTTTTACATTCCTTGTTTTCCTGCTTTTAATTTCAGCATATAAATAATGCCAACTCAGAACAGACAAATAAAAAATTGTCATTTTGTTGACTCTCAAACCATGAAAATGAACGCTATTTAAAGGAAAAAGCAAAGACTTCCTCCAGTCTTTCCTCATATGTAGATAACATTCATCCTTACATAAACAATAACCTGGTAGGTAACCTCATGAAAATGACACCATACAAAAATTAGGTAAAAACAACTTGTCCATGCAATTCATTTGGTGTTCACAGCATCTTCCGTATGAATATGATGAGAAAACATGCATTTTTTTTTTAAAAAAAAACCTGTTTTTCGGCCTATTATGATGATACAACTAATAGAATACATGTTCAAGTGATGGTCAATATATTACAAGAAAGATCAACAATCAACCCCTATAACAAGATCATAACATAAGATAAATAAATCATTATTGAATAGCTTGTGCAGAAGTACAATCCACAACTCATAGTCGGTCAAGCTTAATTTAGTAATTGAATATCTATTGATGATGATTTGCCCATAGACTATCTGCAAGTCCATTTCGAAATGTTGCCCATTGAGCCCGATCTTCATTTGCAGAGGTGTTCACTGCATCTTCTTCCGCCTCACCATATGCACCACCGTCGGATGGTACAAGCTCCATGCCTTCAAACTCTGCAAAATCCAAATCCTCTAAGCTATGCTCATGGATAAAATTGTGCAAAACACACAATGCAATGATGATCTATCCTTGCGTTGCCATCTTGAAGTTAGGCATTGGACTTTTGGCTGATGGCCACTGTTTCTTCAAGACTCCAAATATACGTTCAATGACCCATACGAATTGAAGAAGGGCTATGGTTGAACAGCTCTATTTTTCTCTTGTATCGATGGCCCATGCCATAGTCATGATAGCTCTCTCCTCGGTTTGGAGCCAAGAATCCCTTCATATTTGTAAATGTAGAGTCTACCAAGTCGTACTTTCCTGCAGTGACATGAACAAGTTATGTTGACACAATCAATCTAAAGCCAGAATTATCACTCCTATTTTTTCATCTTTGATCTAGTGTGAATAATTAAGCAATTCAATAAAAGGATAATTTTATAAATTTGAACCATCAGGAGGGTTCAGAAAATTGACGAGCTCATTTGTAATTGCATCATTGGAGACTTGCCCGTCATTGGCACTCTCTTCCTATCCTGCATGGACAACGACGAACCTCATGTCATGATCCCATTCTGCAAGGACATTTTGAGCAATGAGTGACTTCCTGTTTCGAAATGCAATCTGATTTTGCCCAAGCTAAAATCTCTGTGCCATCCATTGCCCTAGTTGCTCCCTACGTTGATCTGAATAGGAAGCATAGAGATCAGTGAACAGAGTCCTACCACATAAAAGCCAGCAACTACATTTATAATCTTCAAAGATAGACAACTTCAAGCATTAAGAAATGGATACAATTAGGAAAGTTTTCTGCAATTTCTTACTTAACATATAAAGCTATGGAATAATGTAAGTATGAACTAACAAAAGTTGACATTATGAAGTCAAAACAACATCACATAAGGTAAGATAACATAACTATACCTTGAAATGATAGACGATCATTGCTTATCTTGGGATATATCTCTTCCACGTGTCGATGTCTACTCACAGGTGGTTCAAGATTTACCAAAGCTCGAATAATTCGTTTTGATTGTCTATTAGACGTCTTAGTGTTGTGTTGAAATCGCTCAGCAGATATTATGAAAATATAAGTAGGTGGATTAGTCATTGATTTGAATTGACTTGTTCAATCAAATGTGGGAAGGGTTTTCCAAACAATCACTTTTCCCTTTTGATCGGAAATGCAATCGGAGAGGAAAGCCGTTGTTTATTTCTCCCTATAGAGGGGATTCCATATCTTTGGTTTCATGAAAATCCTGTAGGTAAGCTTCAACTTTTGTCGCGTGGCTAATTAGGGGAAGGTACAGGCCGTACCAGGTTGGTAGGAAATGTAAAGTGAGGTCTTCAAAGTTAAAAAATTAGACAATTTGACCTAGTTAAAAACTTGGAAATTAGACCCAAAAACAGCAGCTGGGAGTTTTCAAAAGCTATCAACTTTTGGAGTCATTTTTCAAATTTTGGACCAAGGGTTGAGGCTTCCCAAATGCAAGTTGTGCTCATTTTCTCTTTTTAGTTTCTCAAAAATAACAAAACCCTCCTTCCCAAATGGACCATTAAGTTTGAAAAGTTGGTGCCTAGCATCATATAACACAGAATTTTGGTGAGAGGTATTCAATAATGTTGTAAAAAAAATGGGGGAAGATAGATACCTCAAGGCAAGTGAAGCCACTTGGCTATCTTGCCAAAGTCTTCAAACAGTATAAAACAATGCTACGCCCTACTAAACTTGACATATTTATTCAAATTGACCACCAATGACTTATTTTCACCCAAATTCTTCATTAAAGAAGCATTAAATTCCCCTGCATCTGAAGCATCTTTTTTGAGATAGGGATCTCTTATTACACGATTGAGTGTCACTCTCTGTTACATTAATAAAATATTAATAAAAATCTTATTCGTAGTCTTTAATTATTATTTTTAAATATATTTTAATATTAAAATCTAAAAAAATTAACTAAACCCAAGGGGAATCTTATCTATTAGAAACACGTGTTAAATATTTGTATTAGTGTAACCGGAGATGTCGAGCCTCCTTTTCGCGTCCTTGAACCTGTTTTTTTTTTTTTTTCACTGGATTTAGGTGGGCACACTATTTGGGTCGTAGGTTTATCCTTCAACCGATATTTCCACGGTCAAGAATTAGAGTAATTTGCCCCCAGGGGCACAGACGAGCTGACAAGGCAGGCGTGAAGTTTAGTTAACTTCAACGGCAGGCGAGAGTTCGAACCTCTGCAATGGCATTATCCCGAGCTGACAACCTACTCATTACGTCCTCCCCGCCTGTCCTCTACCAGTTCGTGCACATCACTCGATTTATACCCCATTGGCACAAGAAGCTTCTGTGACCAGTGAGAGAGGTTTCGCTCGCAAGGGACTTTCCCCTTAAACCAAAGAATTAGAGTCATTTGTGATGCTCATTTTTCCTTCGGCTTAACCACCATAGTAACTAGAAAACTTGATACTTTTTTTATTTTGATCATTGAATTATAAAACTAGTCAATTTAACTATTATAATTTTCATTTTAAGATGTTTTAACCACTTTATGGTTGTTCGATTGAATAACAATCACAAATGTAATTAATCTTCATTAACAATATCATACAGCTTGACACATCACTAAAATTTTCCTTATCGGTTGAATAAAGTGTAAAATTTTACTCCATGTCATTCAAATCACATGTCAATAGAAAATTAGATAAAAGAAGAAATTGACAAAATGATGAAGATTCTTTCAACCAATATAAAATATTTTGGTGACATAGATAGTCATGTAATATTATTATTAAAGATTGATTACATTTTGATTATTATTTAACCGGATCACCGTGGAGGGCTAAATTTTCTAAAAAACACAAAGTATAATGTCTAAATTGGTTAAAAATACAAAGTATAATAATTAAATTGGCTGATTTTACACTTTTAATAACCAATCCAAAAAATTGTAACAAGTTCGGTCGTCATATTGTAAGTTAAGCCTTTTTCTTTCTTATGAAAGGAGTTGGATTAGAATTTTGATGGACTTAGCGAAGAAGAGTTGGCAATTGTTGGCTTTTTTAAAGAACAGAAGAAGAATTAACAGCAACAATCTGTATATTTCGCAGCAAGACAATATTGGAAGGAAACTACTTTTATTCCAAAAACCATCAAGTCTTAAGTACAGACTAAAGCATTTCAAAACAAACACATGCTGGCCACTAACCAATCTGCTTGCTTGGTCCACAAAAATAGCACCAAACTAACATAATAGTTAAATATTCTTACAAGATAGGACTGATAAAGTAAAATGACTAACTGACTCTTAAAAAATAGGACACTAGCAAACTGATTTAACAGAAAATAGATAATGCAGCCTTGATTCATCAACACTCTCCTCCTGGATTAAGGGTTGCACAATCCTAGCTTTGCCATGAAAAGTTCAAATCGACTAACATGAAATGACTTGGTGAATATATCTGCAATTTGTTTTACTGAACTGCATACACCAACTTCGCTTCTCTCGCATTTTGCACTTCTCTCAAGAAGTAATACTTGATCTTAAAATGCTTTGTTCCTTCATGAAATACTGGATCATGTGAAATGGCCAAGTAGCTCGATTATCTACCAATACTTCTTTGCCTTCTTCTTGCTCCATATACAGATCATCCATCAGCTTCTTTAACCATAAGGCTTGATTCACAGCTATAGTAGCTGTAATAAATTCAATTTCTGTAGTTGATTGAGCCACTATTTCTTGCTTCTTTCAACACCAAGAAAAACATGCAGACACAAATGTAAAGCAATGACCTGAAGTACTTCTCATATCATCTGCTGATCTTGCCCAATCATTGACAGAATACTCTTGCAACTTAAATTTCTCAACTCTATAGAACTTTATTCCATATGAAAGAGTATCTTTCAAATACCTCAACACATTCTTTGTGGCTATCATGTGCAACTCACTTGCACAATTAAGAAATCTAGACAAGACACTTACAGTAAACATGATGTCTAGCCTAGTTGTAGTGAGATACATATGACAATCAATCAGTCGATAAACTATTTTGTCTGCAGATTCTGATTCATCCTTCTTTTGAAGCTTTTCCTTCTGACCCATAGGAGTACTTAAACTCTTGCACTCCTCCACTATGAATGTCTGTAGAATCTCCTTCAAGTACTTCTTTTGACAGATAAAAACTTCATTCTGAGTCTGTCTAACCTCCATCCCAAGAAAATACGACATCTCACCAAGATTAGTCATTTCAAACATCTTCATCATGTCTTGCTTAAATGCAGCAATATGAGCATTATTGCTCCCCGTCACCAACATATCATCCACATAAAGAGACACCACCACTAAGTCAGTTACTAAAGTCTTGACATACAAAGTGGATTCACTAAGGCTTTTCTCGAAACCCGAACCCTGCAAGTGCTCATCTATCTTACTGTACCATGCTTTGGGAGCCTGCCTCACGCCATAGAGAGCCTTTCTTAGCAAATAAACTTTCTCATCCTATCCTAGTGTCACAAAGCCTTCTGGTTGCTCAACATAAATCTCCTCCTGCAACATTCCATTAAAAAACTCAGATTTCACATCTTACTGATACATGTTCCATCCTTGTTGAGTTACCAAAGCAAGAATCATTCTAATTTTATCCGTTCTTGCCAGAAGAGCAAATCATTTTGAGAAATCAACTTCCCAAACCTGTGCATATCCTTTCACTACCAACCTGGCCTTATGCTTATTCAGTGAGCCATCAGGATTGAGTTTGATCTTGAAAACCCATTTTACTCCAATTACCTTCCTGTCTTCAGGCCTTTTCACTAGCTCCCATGTATGGTTCTTTTCTATCATAGCCAACTCTTCCTTCATTGCATTCATCCACCTCTAATCACTTTTAGCTTCCTTATAACATGCAGGTTCCAAAACAGCCACACTACACATTTGATATATATTAGTCAGAGATCTTGTACCTCTAATTGGAACATCATCCACCAGCTCGTCAAGTTCCAATAAGACCTCCTTGTGTCTCATCTATCCAGTCCCATTGCTCATCTTCTAGAAACTAAACATCCCTGCTAGTGATCACCTTCCCTATATGTGGTTGATAGATCCTGTAACCTTTTGACATTGAACTATAACCAACAAAGATCCCAGGTTCAGCTTTTTTTTCCAGCTTGTATCTCTTGACATTTGGAATATGAGAAAAACACAGACAACCAAACACCATCAAATTTCTTAGAAATGGCTTGACACCAAACTAAGCTTCATAGGATGTCATCTTCTCCAATACCCTTGTAGGCAGTCTATTCAGTAGAAAAACTGTTGTGTTTGCTGCTTTTGCCCAAAATTCTTGTCTTAGATTCTTCTTGTACGGCAGACACCGAGTCATCTCCATAATATTTCTATTCTTCCTTTCACTAACTCCATTTTGTTGTGGAAAAACAGTATGTTGATGCTCAATTCCAACCTCTTCACAGAAAGAATTAAACCTCTATGAAGTGTATTATGTTCCATTATTATATCTGATGACCTGAATCATGCAACCACTTTGGTTTTGAACCCATCTTTTAAACTTCAGATATACCTCAGTAACTTCTGACTTTTGCTTCATGAAGTAAATCCAGCACTTTCTATTATAATCATCAATGAAAATAATGAAATACCTGTTGCCATTTAGTGAAGGAGTCACTTGTGGACCATAGAAATCTGTATGAATCAGCTGCAATTTCTTTGTAGCTTTCCAAGTGGATTCCTTGAATGGAAGTCTTGTTTTGCTTGCCCGGGAATTAAGCCTTGCACCTTGTGTTCTGCTCCTCCAAGCTTGGTAACCCAGTTGCTATTTCATTCCTCTACATGAACAACAAACCTTTGTGATGAAAGTGTCTCAACGTCTTGTGCCATAACTCTGAATCACTGGCCTGACACTTGAATGCCATCTACTCCTTCTCAAGAAGATTTAGAGAAAAAACCTTATGTTGCATCTTTATCTTAAATAGCGACTGACCATTGAAGTCAAAGATCAAACACTTCCCTTCTTCAAATATCACCTTAAATCCCGTCTCTACCAATTGCCCAACACTCAGCAAATTATAATCAATATTAGGCACATACATCACATTAGAGACCAGCTTTGTACCAGCATAACTCTCTATTGCTATAGTCCCTTTACCTTTCATTTCTAAGTACTCCCCATTCCCAATCCTCACTCTTGACTTCAATGACTTGTCAAGATCCATAAATAGCTTTTCATCATTTGTCATGTGGTTTGTGCACCCACTATCAACAAGCCAACTGTCGCATGAAGTAATAGAGGAGAAACAAGAGGTAACAAACAATTGATCTACCTCTGGCCAGACTGTCGCATGTGTCTCACCTTGTTGCTGATCTCCCGTCTCTTTGCAGAACTTCTCAATATGTCTTTGATTATGACACTTGTTGCACATTACATCTGGCCTCTTCCAACACCTAAAGTGTGGATGATTCTATTTTCCACAGTACTTACATGAGGAATACCTTGCCCAATTTTTCTTGGAGTTTCCTACACTATTCTTTGCTACAGTAGCTTCTAAATCACTATTGCCATTCCATTTCTTCCCCTTTCCACCTACATTCTGCTATTCTTTGGCCTGCAAAGCTCCTTCTGTACTTCTTTCCAGCATCATGAACCTCTTTTGCTCTTGTGCTTGTAGGCACTTTGCAATTTTACCAACTTGATCTGAGATAAATCTTTGGTATTCTCCAAAGAGGCAATGGTTGCCTCAAACCTTTCGTGTAAAGAGACAAGAATCTTTTGCACTAACCTATTATCAGAGAGGTCAGTGCCTAAAACTCTTGCCTGATTTGCAATGCTTATCAACTTATCAGAATATTCTTTAATTGTCTCAGACCCCTTCATCTACAATCCCTTGAATTCTATGATCGGATTTAGCCCCTTCATGCTTTTGATCCTCTCATCTCTTTTATACTCAGCTTTGAGGAAGTCCTAGATAGTTTTGGCTAACTCACAAGCCATAATTCTGCTAAAAATGGCAGGTGAGACAACAACATATAAACAAGACTTTGCCTTTGCTTTCCTTGTTGTCCTCTCCTTGTGATGCTCGATCTAATTAATGGTTGGATTTTCAGGAAGGGGAGTAACTTCATAATCTTGCTCCACAATTTCCTAAAAATCACAACCCTCTAGATAGGTTGGCATTCTCACTGCCCATGCTTGATAATTTTCTCTGTCAAACATAGGTGGAGCCATTGCAAAAAAACCACTCGATCTTGCCTCCATCTTATCTTTAGCTTCTATGAATGTAGACACAACTCTCAATCGATCTCACAAGTCACTCACAGCCCCCTTAAGATTACGAAGGCTCTAATACTAGTGTTGGTTTTTTTTAAAGAACAGAAAAAGAATTAACAGCAGCAATCTGTGTATTTTGCAACAAGACGATATTGAAGGGAACTACTTTTATTCTAGAAACCATCAAGTCTTAAATATAGACCAAAGCATTTCAAAACAAAACACACGTTGGCCACTAACTAATCTACTTGCTTGGTCCACAAAATTAGCAACAAACTAACGTAATAGCTAAATACTCTTACAAGATAGGATTGACAAGTAAAAAGATTAACTGACTCAACAAAAAATGGATAATATAGCTTTGGTTCATCAACAACAATTTCCATCCATCCTTCTATTCCTTAAGGACTTATCTCGATCAAGAAAATCACAATTGAAATTTAATTTGAAATATTTAGTAACATATCAAACCAACCTCTGCCTCCCCATTTTGATTATACTAGTACTAAGTGAAGATAACTAACAATAAAAGGATAGAAGTTTTCTAGGTTTCTCTTCTTTTTTCTTTTGAGGAGAGATGGGGGGGGGGGGGGGAGGGGGGGGGTTGGTTTTTTT